>JAUMJK010002110.1:0-41672 GCA_033558105.1 Coccyzus lansbergi
GGGCAAATCTTGGGGGGACCCCCACCCTGCAACACCCCATTGTCTGCACAACCCTCCTGCTTCTACCCTGGGAGAGAGGATTTTGGGGTCCCCCCCCCAGTCTTCGAAAGGATGGAGCCTGAATTTATCCACGAGCTGGTGGGGGGACCCCCACCTGCAACACCCCATTGTCTGCACAACCCCCTTGCTTCTACTTGGAAGAGTGAATTTTGGGGTCCCCCCCTGCTTTCACCCCAGGAAAGGTGGATTTTTTGGGGACACCCCCCCCCCCACCCTGCTTCCACCGTGGAAAGGGAGAGTTTGGGTCCCCCCCCCCCCGCTTCCACCCTGGATGAGGATTGGGGGTCCCCCCACCCACTTCCATCCTGGAGGGGGATTTGGGGTGCCCCCCCCACCTTCTTCCACCCCGGGAAAGGTGGATTTTGGGACACCCCCACCCTGCTTACGACCTGGGAAAAGGGGAGTTTGGGGACCCCCCCCACCCTGCTTCCACCCTGAAGGGAGATTTTGGGGACCCCCCCCCCCATCGCTTCGACCTTGGAAAGGTGGATTTTGGGGACCCCCCCCACCCCCACTTCCACCCTGGAGGGGGATTTTGGGACCTCCCCCCCCACCTCTTGCTTCTACCCTGGAAAGGTGGGTTTGGGGGTGTCCCCCCCCCCCCCTTCTTCCAACCTGGGGGTGTGGGATTTGGGGTCCCCCCCCCATCCAATTCCATTGATTTTTAATTGCGTTCAGCACCCCCTACCCCCCCAATAAATAAATAATAAAGGGGAGCAGCTTGGGCCCAGTGGCTGTTGAATTTTTGGGGGGGGGGTTGTGGGGGGGCAGGTTAATTTTTTGGGGCGATCGTTTTTTTTTTTTTTCATGGGTGTTTTCTTGTCGTTTTAATTAATTTACAAACATCTAAAATCTACAGCACGGCACGAGCGCACGGACAGAGCGAATGGGGGGGGTCGGGGGGGCACCCCAAGAACCAGCGACACCGAAATTTTTTTTTGGGGGGGGGGGGGGGGTGGGCGAGGAGGAGGAGGGGAGGATGAAGCACACGCCGCTCGATCGCTTAGAGGAGGGGGTGGGGGGGGCTGCTTGTGATGCTGGGTGAGGGTGTACCCCAAATTTTAGGGGGTGGGGGTACCCCAAATATCTTGGGGGGGGCTACCCAAATTTTAGAGGGGGGGGACACACACACCCTCCAAAGCGCTTTTGCATAGACCAACGCTTCCCATTGCTTGTTGGGGATCAATTTAGGGGGGAGTTGGGGGGGGGCACAGGTCCAGGAGCAACCCCCCCACACCCTGTACCCCACTTTTTGGGGATGGTGCCCCCCCCCCCAGTACCCCGCTTTTTGGGGGGAGGGTCCCCCCCGTACCCCATTTTTTTTAATGGGGGGGTTTGGGGGGGGGGGGGGGGCGCGTCCGGAGCTGCTTTGTGCTTTGCGAACCACTAGTGGGTTTGTGCTCTGGGTTGAGGTGGGGGGAGAATTGGGGTTCAGGGGGGAAAATTGGGGTTCAGGGGGGAAAATGGGGTGCTGGGGGGAAAATTGGGGGGTGGGGGGAAATTGGGGTGCAGGGAGCCCCCCCCCCACTCTGCACAGCCTCCTCCCTCCCTCCTCGCACCAGTTCCCCCTAAGAACAAAATCCATTATAAATAAGGAAATAAACCCCTGAACCCACCAGTTTGGGGGTCTGCACCCCAAAAACAGAGCTGTGCCCCCCCCTCCATGCAAAAAAAGGGGGGGGGGCTGCACCCATGGGTGACGCCTTGGGGCACCAGCGTGGGGTGGGGGGGGGACCCTGCTGCACCCCAAAATGTGATGAGAGGTTGAGGGGGGAGGCTGGGCTCAGGGTGCTGCACCCCAAAAACTGTGTACCCCAAGGGCTTTGCACCCCACAATTTGAGGGGGGGGGGGGCAAGGGGCTCTGCACCCCCAAAAAGAGAGCAACCCCCCCCAAGGGGAGGCACAGCCTACAATGCCCTGCAAAGCGAGGGGCCCTGCACCCCGAAACGCCCTGCGCCCCAACATGCCGCTCGGCCCACCAAGCCCTGCACCCCAAAGGGGTCTGCACCCCGAAACGCAACCTGACCGACCCCCTTGGGGCACCCCAAAAACTGCACCTCAAAGGGTCGAGCCACCTAAAGGGTCAAGACCCCGACGCGTGCACCCCAAAAGGGTGTGGAACCCCAGGATGGGCGCCCCAGAGGGTTGGGAACCCCAAGGTGTGCACCCCAAAAAGTTGGGGACCCCAAGCTGTGCACCCCAAGGGGCTGGGCGCCCCAAGACAGGCACCTCAAAGGGTTGAGCACCCCAAGATGTGTCCTCCTCAAAGGGTTGGGCACCCCAAGATGTGCACATGAAAGGGTCAAGCACCCCAAAAGGTTGGTAACCCCAAGATGTGCACCCCAAAGGGTTAGTCACCCCAAGAACGTGCACCTCAAAGGGTTGGTCACCCCAAGACGTGGACCCCAAAAGGGTTGTGTACCCCAAAAGGGTTGAGCACCCCAAGACGTGGACCCCAAAAGGGTTGTGCACCTCAAAGGGTTGGTCACCCCAAGATGCGCACCCCCAAAAGGGTTGGTCACCCCAAGATGTGCACCCCAAAGGGTGAGTCACCCCAATAGGGTCTGGCAGCCTAAAGAGTTGTTCAGCCTAAAGGGTCAAGCACCCCAAAAGGGTTTTGCACCCCAAAAGGTTGAGCACTCCAGAAGGTTGTGCACCCCAAGACGTGCACCCCAAGATGTGCACCTCAAAGGGTTGGTCACCCCAGGATGTGCACCTCAAAGGGTTGGTCACCCCAAGACGTGAACCTCAAAGGGTTGGTCACCCCAAGACGTGCACCCCAAGATGTGCAACTCAAACGGTCGAGCACCCCAAGATGTGCACCTCAAGGGGTCAGGCACCCCAAAAGGGTTGTGCAACCTAAAGGGTCGATCACCCCAGAAGGTTGTGCGCCCCAAGACGTGCACCCCAAGATGTGCACCTCGAAGGGATGAGCACCCCAAGATTTGCAACCCGAAAGGCTGAGCACCCCGGAAGGTTGTGCACCTGAAGATGTGTCACCCCAAGATGTGCACCCCAAAGGCCTAGTCACCCCAAGACGTGCACCCCAAGATGTGCACCTCAGATGGTTGAGCACCCCAAGATGTGCTCCCCAAAGGGTCAGGCACCCCAAAAGGTGCAACCTAAAGGGTCGAGCACCCCAAAAGGTTGTGGGGTGCACCCAGAAGGGTGCTCAGAAGTGCCCCTCAAGATGTGTCACCCCAAAGACGTGCAACGCAAAGGGTTGGACACCCCAAGACATGCACCCCAAGATGTGCACCTCGAAGGGATGAGCACCCCAAGACATGAACCCCAAAGTCTGTGCCTCCCAAAGGGTTGAGCACCCCAAGATGTGCACACGAAAGGGTCAGACACCCCAAAAGGTTGTGCACCCCAAAGGATTGTGTCCCCCAGAAGGTTGTGCACCTCAAGACGTGACCCCCCCCCCCTTCCCCAAAGGATTGGTCACCCCAAGACGTTCACCCAAAGGTTGTGCACCTCATAGGTTGTGCACCTCAAAGAGTTGAGCACCCCAAGAGATGCACCCCCAAAAGGTTGGGCACCCCAAGAGGTGTACCCCAAAGGGTTGGGCACCCCATGAGGTGCACCCCAAAGGCTCTTTGCAACCTAGAAGGTCGAGCACCCCAAAAGGTTGTGCTCGTCAAAGACTTGTGCACCTCAAGACGTGCACCCCAAAGGGCTGGTAACCCCAAGACGTGCACCTCAGAAGGTTGAGCGCCCCAAGATGCGCAACCCAAAGGGTTGGGCACCCCAGAAGGTTGTGCACCCCAAGACGTGCACCTCGAAGGGTTGAGCACTCCAAGACACGAACCCCAAAGTCTGTGCCTCCCAAAGCGTTGAGCACCCCAAGATGTGCACCTCGAAAGGGTTGGGCACCCCAAGACGTGCACCCCAAGACGTGCACCTTGAAGGGTTGAGCACTCCAAGACACGAACCCCAAAGTCTGTGCTTCCTAAAGGGTTGAGCACCCCAAGATGTGCCCATGAAAGGGTTGGGCACCCCAAAAAAGTTGTGCCACCTAAAGGATTGTGCGCCCCAAGATGTGCACCTCGAAGGGTTGGGCAGGCCAAGACGTGCACCCCAAAGGCTGTGCCCCTCAAAAGGTTTGACACCCCAAAAAGTGTCAAAGAAGGTCGTGCACCTCGAGATGTGCCCCCCCTCCCTGCCCCCAAAAGGGCTGCACCTCAAAGGGTTAAGCACCCCAAGATGTTCACCCTAAAGGTTTGGTCACCCCAAGATATGGACCCCCAAAGGGTTGTGCAACCCCAGGACGTGCCCCTCAAAGGGCTTGGTCACCCCATAGATGTGCCCCTCAAGGGCTTGGGCATCCCAAGTGTGCCCCCCAAAGGTTGTGCCCCCCAAAGGTTGTGCCCCTCAGGGGTTGTGCCCCCCAAAAGTTTGCTTCCCCCCAATCCCTGTGCTGTTCGCCCTGAGGTGCTGTGCACCCCACACTGTTCTGGGCACCTTGTGGGGTTTTGCAGCCCGAAAGGCCCTAAACCCCCTAACCTCCCCCCCCCTAAATCCTCTTGGGGTGCAGAGGGGACCCCTTCACCCTCCACCTTCCCCCTTGGCAGTGCCAGACCCCATCCCTACAGATGGGGAAACTGAGGCACGGAGACTCCACTGCCCCATCCCTGAGGACGGAGCCTTCATCCTCATCCTCCTCCTCCCGAAGCCCAGTAGGGACAGGGGGGGCCACGGGGCTTGTCCTGCACCCCTGCGAGATTGAGGGGGACCCCCCTGACCCCCCCACCCCACAAACCGCAGTCCCCCCAGGAGCGAGCAGCAAATTCACAGAGAGGGACAACACCGAGAAAAGAAATGGGAAAGGGAATTTGGGGGAGGTGGGAGGGGGGGGGAATTTGGGAAGGTTTGAAGGGTTTTGGGGGGACCTGGAGGGGAGGGGGGAGGCAGTGGGTTTGGGGGTGCCAAGTGCAAATGAAAAAGGTCCCAAATGCTCCAAGAAGACGTTTCACAGTGTCTAACGAGACTAATCCCGGGGGGGAACGGGATGGTTGGGGAGCTGGAAGAGGAAGGGGGGATGGTTGCTTTGATTGGGGAGGGGGGTCCCCAGGGATTTTTGTTGTTGTTGTTTGGGGGGGCCCCTCTGCCCCAGCTCTCTCCCCCCGCCCCTCTCTCCTCTCTCACTGCAGGACTTGGCCCCGGGTTTCGGGGAGCTTCAAGGCCAGGGAGCTGCCGAGCGCCAGGGCGGCCGAGGCCAGCAGGATGGGCACCGCCTTGGTGATGCCCACGAAGGACGTGAAGATGCTGATGCCCAGCACGGCCGCCAGCTTGCAGAGGGCGTTGAGGAACCCGAAGGCCGTCGTCCTGCAGGGAATCATAGAATCATAGAACAACCAGGTTGGAAGAGACCCACCAGATCATCCAGTCCAACCATTCCTATTAAACACTAAACCATGTCCCTCAGGACCTCATCTACCTGTGCCTTAAACACCTCCAGGGAAGGGGAATCAACCACCTCCCTGGGCAGCCTATTCCAATGCCCAATCACCCTTTCTGTGAAAAACTTCCTCCTAATCTCCAGCCTAAATCTCCCCTGGTGGAGCTTGAGGCCATTCCCTCTCGTCCTGTCCCCTGTCCCTTGGGAGAAGGGCCCTGCTCCCTCCTCTCCACAACCTCCTCTCAGGGAGTTGTAGAGAGTAATGAGGTCTCCTCTCAGCCTCCTCTTCTCCAGGATAAACCCCCCCAGCTCTCTCAGCCACTCCTCATAGGGCCTGTTCTCCAGCCCCTTCACCAGCTTCATTGCTCTTCTCTGGACTCGCTCCAGAGCCTCAACATCCTTCTTGTGCTGAGGGACCCACAACTGAACACAGGATTCAAGGAGCAGCCTCACCAGTGCTGAGTCCAGAGGGAGAATCACCTCCCTGGCCCTGCTGGTCACACCATTTCTGATCCAAGCCAGGATGCCCTTGGCCTTCTTGGCCCCCTGGGCACACTGCTGGCTCATGGTCAGTCACTGTCGACCAACACCCCCAGGTCCCTCTCCTCCTGGCAGTTTTCCACCCAGACTTCTCCCAGTCTGTAGCTCTGCATAGGGTTGTTGTGCCCCAAGTGCAGGACCTGCCATTTGGCCGTGTTAAACCCCATCCCATTGGACTCAGCCCATGGATCCAGCCTGTTTAGGTCCCTTTGCAGAGCCTCCCTACCCTCCAGCAGATCCACACTTCCACACAGCTTAGTGTCATCTGCAAACTTGCTAAGGGTACCCTCAATGCCCTCATCCAGGTCATTGATGAAGACATTAAACAGGGCTGGACCCAGCACTGAGCCCTGGGGACACCACTTGTCACTGGCCTCCAGCTGGACTTAACACCGTTTCCCACCACTCTCTGGGCCCTCCAGCCAACCAGTTTTCTACCCAGGAGAGTGTGCGTCTGTCCAGGCCAGAGGCTGACAGTTTCCATAGCAGAATGCTGGGAGAAACTGTGTCAAAGGCAGGTAGGGAGATATCGTTCGTGCGGCCTGGACCCTGTCTGCACCCTGAAACCGGCTTGGGAATTCAATGGGAAACCAGTGCCAAGGGTCGGAACATAGAGTCTCACAAGTGGTGTCCAGAAAGCCATAAGTGACAAGCTGAGTCTCCTAACTGGCACCCGGCATCCCATAATTAGCACCTAGGACCACATAACTGGCACACAGCACCCCATAAGTGACACCCTGCACCCTATAACTGGCATCCAGTATCCCATAACTGGCATCCAGTATCCCATAACTGGCTCCCAGTACCTCGTAATTGCCACCTAGGACCCCATAACTGGCACCCAGCATCCCATAAATGACAGCCAGTACCCCATAACTGCCACCTAATATCTCATAACTGGCACCCAACATCCCATAAATGGCACCTAGAACCCCATAACTGGCACCCAGTACCCCATAACTGTCACCCAGTTGGTTGAGTATCATTAACTGGTACTCAAAACCTCACGTCTGTCTCCCAAACCCAGAGACACAGCACCTGAGAACTCACATCTGACACTCGAACCCTCACATCTGGCTCCCAAACCCTCACATCTGGTACTCAAAACCTCACGTCTGGCCCCGAAAACGTCACATCTGGGGCTTGACACCCAAACCCTCACATCTGGGTCCCAAACCCTCAGACCCAGCACCTGAGAACTCACATCTGGCACCCAAACCCTCACTTCTGGTGTTCAGCACCCAAATCCTCATATCTGGCACCCAAACCCTCACATCTGGCTCCCGAACCTTCACATATGGTACTCAAACCCTCACATCTGGCCCCAAAAACATCACATCTGATGCTTGGCGCGCAAAGCCTCGTATCTGACATCCAAAACCCCACATCTGGTACTCAAACCCTTACGTCTGGCTCCCAAACCCACAGACCCAGCACCTGAAAACTCACATCTAGCACCCAAACCCTCGTATCTGATGCCTGACACCCAAAACCTCGTACCTGACACCCAAACCCTCACATCTGGGTCCCAAACCCTCAGACCAAGCACCTGAAAACTCACATCTGGCACATAAACACTCACATCTGGTGCTCAGCACCCAAACCCTTGTATCTGACACCGAAACCCTTGTATCTGACACCCAAGCCCTCACATCTGGTACTCAAAAACCTCACATCTGGTCCCCCAAAAAATCACATCTGGTGCTTGGTGCCCAAAATCTCGTATCTGACACCCAAAACCTCACATCTGGCTCCCAAACCCTCACATCTGGCTCCTAAACCGTCACGTCTGGTACTCAAAAACCTCACATCTGGCCCCAAAAACATCACATCTGGTGCTTGGTACCCAACCCCTCCCATCTGGTATCCAAACTCCTCACATCTGGCACCCAAACCATCACATCTGGTACCCAAACTCCTCACACCTGGCACCCAAACTCCTCACATCTGGCACCCAAACCATCACATCTGGCACCCGAACCATCACATCTGGCACCCAGACCCTCTCCCCCACCTCTTGTCGGAGGGGTAGAGCTCGACCGTGAGCACGTCGAGGGCGTTCCAGGAGGCGATGCTGACGCCGCCGAAGAGGCAGAGCAGAGCGATCATGGCCGACTCGCTGTTGCCAAAGGAGAGGAAGAAGCAGCTGACGCAGGACATGACGCTGGAGCCGGCTGTGGGGGGACACGGGGACACGTCAGGGAAACCTCATCGGGGAGAGGAAACTGAGGCAGGAGGTCATGGAATCATGGAGCGGTTCAGGTTGGAATCACAGAATCACTGAATCACCAGGTTGGAAGAGACCCACCAGATCATGGAGTCCAACCATTCCCATCAAGCACTAACCCATGTCCCTCAGCACCTCAGCCACACATCCCTTAAACACCTCCAGGGAAGGGGACTCAACCACCTCCCTGGGCAGCCTCTGACACTGACCAATCACCCTTTCCAGGAAATATTTCATCCTGCTGTCCATCCTGAGCCTCCCCTGGTGGAGCTTGAGGCCATTCCCTCTCAGCCTGTCCCCTGTCCCTTGGCAGAAGAGCCCAGCTCCCTCCTCTCCACAATCTCCTCTCAGGGAGTCCCAGAGAGCAATGAGCTCTCCCCTCAGCCTCCTCTTCTCCAGGAGAACCCCCCCCAGCTCTCTCAGACGCTCCTCTTCTTCTCCAGCCCCTTCACCAGCTTCCTTGCTCTTCTCTGCACTCGCTCCACAGCCTCAACATCCTTCTTGTGGGGAGGGGCCCACAACTGACCCCAGGATTCCAGGAGCAGTCTCCCCAGGGCCGAGTCCAGAGGGAGAAGAACCTCCCAGGCCCTACTGGCCACATCGGGTCTGCTCCAAGCCAAGCTGCCCTTGGCCTTCTTGGCCACCTGGGCACCTGCTGCCTCCTCTTCAACCAACCCCCCCAGGTCCTTCTCCTCCAGGCACTTTCCAGCCAGACTTCTCCTAGGCTGGAGCTGCTCAGGGTTGTTGTGCTCCAAGTGCAGGATCTGCCATTTGGCCTCGTTAACCCTCCTGCCGTTGGTCTCAGTCCATGGATCCAGCCTGGTCGGATCCCTTTGAAGAGCCTCCCGACCCTCCAGCAGGTCCAGCTCCCACCCAGCTCAGTGTCATCTGCAAACTTGCTCAGGGAGCATTCGATGCCTTCATCCAGGTCATTGATGTTGACATTGAGCAGGGCTGGACCCATGGAGAGGGCTGGAAGAGGCCTTCAAAGCTGATCCAGTCCAACCTCTCCAACTAGATCAGGTTGCTCAGAGCCCCATCCAACCCAACCTTGGACGTTTCCACCACCTCTCTGGTCTCCCCCACCCCCCTCACCAACCATCTCTCCCTCGATGCCCACCCAGCATGCGGAGGCGGCCGATCTTGTCCATGAGGAGCGCCGAGACGATGTTGCCGGGGAGGACGGCCAAGGTGCCCAAGAAGCTGACGAAGTAGATCATGTAGGCGTTGTTGTCGTCGCTGAAGTCCAGCTGGCAGCCCTCCTTGTTGTGCAGGAAGGTGCTGTTCACCACCCGACTGTTGATGAACTTGTACTCAAAGAGATCTGCCCAGGGTGGAGAAGGGGGTTGGTGAGGTCACCTCCGCATCTCCGTCCCCTCCTCGAGGACCATCCTGACCCCACTTCCTACCTGTGTTGTAGAAGACGGTGGAGATGAAGGTGCAGTTCTTGAAGAAGGTGTTGCTGGAGGTGATGTCCTCGAAGTAACACTCCTCGAAGAGCGAGTCCTCAAACGTCACCGACTTCATCTTCAGGCCGATGAACCTGGGAGGGTCGGGAGAAGAGCTCGGTTCGTCGCAGCCACTCGCGTGACGAGCGGGTCAGGCCTCGGCCCCCGCCCCAGGACGCACTTGTCATTGAAGTACTCTCCGTCCTTGTGGATCTGGTTCTCCAGGGTGAAGTTGAAGGTGAAGTGCCGCACCTTCTCGCGGGTGAAGAGCTTGGTGCGCGAGGCGTACTCGATGTTCTGCAGGTGTTTGATCATGTCCGGGAACCAGACCGTCAGCCCGTAGTAGCTGTGGGGAAAGGGGGCTGAGCCCGGGCACCGCCATGCCCGGCCCAGTCCAGCTCAGGCCAATCCCAGTTTCATCCCAGAGCTACCAGTTGTGTCCCGGCATTGACAGTCCCATCCCAGTTCTGTCAGGTCCATCTCTCATTCTAGAGTTACCAGTCCCGTCCCAGTCCCACCCTGGTGTTGCCCATCCCCGTGCTGCCCACCCTGTCCCAGCCAATCCCATCCCAGTCCTGTCGGTCCCATCCCAGTCCCATTCCAGTGCTGCCAGTCCCATCCCAGCCCATCCTACTGCTGCCTGTTCTGTTCCATCCCATCCCATTCCATCCCATCCCATCCCATCCCATCTCATCTCATCTCATCTCATCTCATCTCATCTCATCTCATCTCCATCTCCATCTCCATCCCATCCCATCCCATCTCCATCCCAATCTCCATCTCCATCCCAATCTCCATCTCCATCTCCACCTCTATTCCATCCCATCCCATCCCATCCCATCTCCATCTCCATCCCATCCCATCCCATCCCCATCTCCATCTCCATCTCCATCCCATCCCATCCCATCCCATCCCCATCTCCATCTCCATCTTCATCCCATCCCATCCCATCTCCATCTCCATCCCATCCCATCCCATCCCATCCCCATCTCCATCTCCATCTCCATCCCATCCCATCCCATCCCATCCCATCCCATCCCATCCCCATCTCCATCTCCATCTCCATCCCATCCCATCCCATCCCATCCCATCCCCATCTCCATCTCCATCTCCATCTCCATCTCCATCTCCATCTCCATCCCATCCCATCCCCATCTCCATCTCCATCTCCATCTCCATCCTCATCTCATCTCATCTCATCTCATCTCATCTCATCTCATCTCATCTCATTCCATCTCCATCCCCATCTCCATCTCCATCTCCATCCCCATCTCCATCCCCATCTCCATCTCCACCCCATCCCATCCCATCCCATCCCACCCCATCCCCACCTGAAGGACATGGTGAACCAAACCGCCATCATCATCAGCGTCACCCTCCGGTACTCGGGCGCAAAGCACTGTTGGAAGTTGCTCCAGACCTGGGGAGGGGTCACAGGAGGTGACATGGGGACGCAGGAGGTGACACGGGGACACCAAGGGGAGCAGGACTCCCCCATCTCACCTGCTGTGAGAGGTTGAGGACGCGGACGAGCCAGCGCCGGTACCACGTGCCGGTGTCCGACTGGATCTCGATGAGCTCGTCCTCCCGCTTGATGGTCTTGATGTGGGTCACCTGCAGGGGACACACAGTGTGGGGACACCGGGAATCTCCAGCCCCAGCCCAGGCTGCCCCGTGGGACCTCGTGCCTCAGTTTCCAGCCCTGGTGGAGCAGGGTTGGCCCCTCTGGGTGGTGTTTTTTCCCAAAGGGGAGGAATTTGCAACCTGTTGCTCCTCCAGAAGCTCCCTCAGCCCCCGGGGCAGGAGGACCTTACCGAGAAGACCCTCTCGGGGTGGCCCTTGGCCCTCATGTTGGTGTCGTGGACCTGCTTCAGCACCATCCAGGCCTCATCGTGCTTCCCATTCTGCAAAGCAGAGCCTGGGCTCACCAGGGGACCAATCCTGTCCCGTCCCACCACACGCTCAGGGGCCTTGTCCAGGTCCCACCACCCACCTGGGATTCCTCCTGGACCCTCCCATCACCATCACCATCATCATCCCCATCCCCATCACCATCACTATCACCATCACTATCACACACTGGTCCTTCTCCAGTCCCACCACCCACTGCAGGTTCCTCCTGGGTCCCCCATCTCCATCACCCACTCAGGGTCCCTGTCTAGGTCCCACCAACAACCTCTGATCCCTGCCTGGGTCCCACCACCCACTTGGGGGTCCCATCTTGGGTCCCCCCCGTGTCTACCACCCACTCAGGACCCCTCTCCAGGTCCTATCTCCCACCTGGGGTTCCACCTGGGTCCTCCCATCACCATCAACCACTGGTCCCTGTCCAGTCCCACCACCAACCACGGGTTCCTCCTGGGCCCTCCCATCACCATCACCATCATCATCACCATCACCCACTAGTCCTTCTCAAGTCCCATCACCCACTACAGGTTCCTTCTGGGTCCCCCATCTCCATCACCCTCTCAGAGCCCCTCTCCAGGTCTCACCACCCACCTGGGAATCTCAGCTTGGGTTCCTCCATCTCTACCACCCGCTCAGGGTCCTTCTCCAGGTCCCACCACCCTCCTGGGTTTCCACCTGGGTCCCCCATCTCCATCACCCACTCAGAGCCCCTCTCCAGGTCTCATCTCCTACCTGGGTGTCTCAGCATGGATCCCCTCTATCTCCACCACCCACTCCGGGTCCCTCTCCAGGTCCCATCTCCCACCTGGTTCCCCACCCGGGTCTCCCATCTCCATCCATCCATCTCCCATCTCCACCCAAGGTCCCAGCCCAGCTCCCCACCACCCCTCTGAGGTCCCCGCGGTGTCCCCCAGCCCCGCTCACCTCCAAGAAGAAGCGGGGGCTCTCGGGCATGGTGGTGAGCGCCCCGATGGCGAAGACCGAGGGGAAGGCGCAGACCAGGACGAAGACCCTCCAGCTGTGGAACTGATAGGCCGAGCCCATCTGGAAGCTCCAGCCTGCGGAGACAGGAGAGGACGCGGCGTTGGAGCTCAGCCCCACCACACCCGACCCTCGCTCGGGCACCGGGAGGCTCCTACCGTAGTGGGGGATGATGGCCCAAGCCATGGCGGAGGCGTAGATGCCCCCGATCATCCAGAACATGCAGAGCCAGCTCAGGTGCTCCCCACGCTTCTCCTGCGCCAGGAACTCCGAGAAGTAGGAGAAGACGATGGGGATGGAGCCGCCGATGCTGGGAGATCACAGAACCACAGAATCACCAGGTTGGAAAGGACCCACCGGATCATCCAGTCCAACCATTCCCATCAATCACTAACCCATGTCCCTCAGCACCTCGGCCACCCACACCTTAAACACCTCCAGGGAAAGGGAATCAACCCCTTCCCTGTTCCAGTGCTTGATGACCCTTTATGTGAAGATCATCTTCCTGATGTCCATCCTGAACCTCCCCTGGTGGAGCTTGAGGCCATTCCCTCTTGTCCTGTCCCCTGTCCCTTGGGAGAAGAGCCCAGCTCCCTCCTCTCCACAACCTCCTCTCAGGCAGTTGCAGAGAGCAATGAGGTCTCCCCTCAGCCTCATCTTCTCCAGGCGAACCCCCCCCCAGCTCTCTCAGCTGCTCCTCTTCTTCTCCAGTCCCTCACCAGCTTCCTTGTCCAAAGGATGAAGGACACAACAGCATCACTGCTTGGTCCCAGCTGCTCAGTCCCCTCCTCGGGGGTCATAGAATCATAGAACAACCTGGTTGGAAGAGACCCATCAGATCATCAAGTCCCCGACCCCTTACCCCACGCCCGAGAGGAGGCGGCAGAAGAGGAAGGTGCCGTAGCCTTGGACAAAGGAGGAGAAGAAGGCGAAGACGCTGTTGACGGAGAGGGAGATGAGGAGGCACTGCCTTCGGCCCAGCCGGTCGGCCAGCCCGCCCCACACGAAGGCGCCCACCATCATGCCCAGGTAGACGATGAGCCCTGGGGGGGGGACACGGCCACGTCAGTACCAGGGGACACAGCACCCCAATCACCCAGCGACCTGCACCTCCATATCCCAGGGACACAAGGATCTGCACCCCAAATCACCAGGAGAACGCAAGGATCTTCACCTCAGGTTGACTTGGGGACACGAGGACCTGCACCCCAAGTCATCCAGGGACCTGCACCTCGAGTCACTTAGGGACCTGCACCCCAAATTACCAGGAGGACACAAGGAACTTCAGCTCAAGTTATGTTGGGGACACAAGGACCTGCACCCTGAGTCACCAGGGGGACACAAAGACCTGCACCCCAAGTCATCCAGGAGACACAAGGACCTTGTGACCCCAAGTTATCTTGGGGACACAAGAACCTGCACCCCAATCACCCAGAGACCTGCACCTTGATATCCCAGGGACACAAGGATCTGTACCCCAGATCACCAGGAGGACACAAGGATCTTCAGCTCAAGTTATGTTGGGGATACTAGGACCTGCATCCTGATCACCCAGCGACCTGCACCTCGATATCCCAGGGACACAAGGATCTTCACCCCAAGTCACCAGAGGGACGACAAGGACCTTCAGCTGAAGTTATGTTGGGGACACTAGGACCTGCATCCCAAGTCACTCAGGGACCTGCACCCCAAATTACCAGGGGGATGACAGGACCTTCAGTTCAAGTTATGCTGGGGACACAAGGACCTGCACCCTGAGTCACTCAGCATCCTGTGCCCCAAGTCACTGAGGGGACACAAGGACCTTCACCTCAGGTTTTCTTGGGGACACAAGAACCTGTTCCTCATATCCCGAGTCCCTTCATCTCCCCATCTTCTCATGTTCTCCAAACCTTCGTCCCTCCATGTCCCCATTTCCTCACATCTCCCCCGTGTATCTCCACATCCCACACCTGCTCACCTTCCCCATATCCCTCCATATCCCATATAGACTCTTGCTCTCCACGTCCCTGTCCTTCCTTATCATAGAATCATAGAATCACCAGGTTGGAAGAGACCCATCGAATCATCGAGTCAAACCATTCCTATCAAATCTCCTCCTGTCCCCATATCCCTGCCCCTCCACATCCCATATCTGCTCACCTTCCCCATATCCCGTGTCCCTTCATCTCCCCATCTTCTCACATCCCCCATACCCTTGTCCCCCCCATATATCTCCACAACCATATCTGCTCACGTTCCCTTTATCCTGTGTCCCTTCATCTACCCATCTTCTCACATTCCCTGTATCTCTCCACATCCCTCCATATCCCTCCATATCCCATATTTGATCCTGTTCCCCATATCCTGTGTCCCTTCATCTCCCCATCTTCTCATGTTCCCCATACCCTCTTCCCTCCGTGTCCCCATTTCCTCACTTGTCCCCATATCTCTCCACATCCCTCATCATCTCCACATCCCTCATCACCTCCACATCCCTCATCATCTCCATATCCCTCATCACCTCTACATCCCGCATCATCTCCACATCCCTTATCACCTCCACATTCCTCATCATCTCCATATCCCTCATCATCTCCACATCCCTCATCATCTCCATATCCCTCATCACCTCTACATCCCTCATCACCTCCACATCCCTCATCATCTCCATATCCCTCATCATCTCCACATCCCTCATCATCTCCATATCCCTCATCACCTCCACATCCCTCATCATCTCCACATCCCTCATCATCTCCATATCCCTCATCACTTCCATATACCTCATCACCTCCACATCCCTCATCATCTCCACATCCCTCATCATCTCCACATCCCGCATCATCTCCACATCCCTTATCACCTCCACATTCCTCATCATCTCCATATCCCTCATCACCTCCACATCCCTCATCATCTCCACATTCCTCATCATCTCCATATCCCTCATCACCTCCATATCCCTCATCATCTCCACATCCCTCATCATCTCCACATCCCTCATCACCTCCGCATCCCTCCTCTCCTCCCAGTCCTCCTACCCCCATGTCCCTGCGCCCTCCTCACCGAGCATTCCCTTGTTGGAGTCGGAGAGGCACATGTCCTTCTCGGCGCTGGGCAGGACGAAGCCCACCACGAAGACCTCGACGCCATCGGCCATGAGGGCCAGTCCCAGGACGAAGTAGAGGGTCCACTGGAAGCGGCCGTGGCCGCACTCCTGCAGGATGAGCTCGTACTGCTGCGCCAGCTCCTCCCTGTCCTTGCGCCGCTGCCCTTCGCCGTCGTCGAAGGTGCCCACGGCCGCCTCGGCCCCCAGGCGCTCCCCGCTCTTCAGCGACTCGTGCCGCGGGATGCCCTGGTACTCGCCCTCGTAGATCTCATCCTCCTCGTCGTGCCCCTCGGTGGCGTCGCTGGAAGCCCCCTCCTCTTCGTTGGCCCCCTCGCCTCCCCGGTAGTAGCCGTCCTGGGGCGCGTAGTCTTCGTCGTCCTCCTCTTCCTCGAAGCGGGAGTAGGAGCGCTTGGTGTACTCGTCCTGCACGCGGTCCATGCCTTTGCTCACCTTTTTGGCCGCGTGTTTCTTCACCTCCTTGGCGATGTCCTTGGCTCCCCGGATGAAGGCCGTCCGGTCTCGGAAGCTCTCGTCCATGGTGCCGGTGGGATCGGTCGCGACGCCGGGACGGAAGCGGAGAGGTTCTCTGAGTCGGGGGCTGCGTCCTCACACCCGAGGAGCACGGTGGGATGCGAGGAGATGGGCGACGGAGCTACCCATCCGTGTGGCACCGGCCGGGAGGGGACACGGGGGGACCCCGCACCTGAGGAGCCCAGACACAAGCAGGGGTGGTTGTAGGGTGGGAACAGCCCCACATCTCACCTCATCCCAGAGCAGGGGTGGCTACCCCATCCCTGGAGGGGTTCAAGGGCCGGTTGGATGGGGCTTGGAGCCCCTGATGCAGTGGGAGGTGTCTCTGCCCATGGCAGGGGTGGGACTGATGGACTCTGAGGTCCCTTCCACCCCAAACCATCTCATAGTTCCATGATTCTCACTTGACCTCAGCCAGAACCCGCAGATCCCATCGCTGGAGGTGTCCAAGGGCAGGCTGGATGGGGCTTGGAGTTCCTGATCCCATGGGAGGTGTCCCTGCCCCTGGCAGGGGTGGCACTGATGGGCTGTGAGGTCCCTTCCAACCCATTCCATGCTTCCAGATGGATTTCAAAACCCTTGGTAGCAGGATGGGCTCCATAGTGGATCCTCCAAGGCCTAACCATCTGGATGAGCACAAGCTATGGTGACTGTTTGCCTCCCTCTGTCTCTTTTCCCAGCTGCCTGCTCGAACCCAAACCCACCGGCACCTCCTAAATAAATAACCCCCTGGGAGAAGGGAGAGTGGTGCCCGTGGGTTTGACATGAGAAGAAGGATGGATCCACATGGACATGGATGAGCTGAACAAGGAGAGTGTGGCCTGTGTCTCCTCAGCCATCACCAGGCCAACTGCCCCATCCACCCACCCAGGGCCCTCAGTGGCCTTTGGGGATCTGACCAGGCTGGATCCATGGGCTGAGACCAACGGCAGGAGGGTTAACGAGGCCAAATGGCGGATCCTGCACTTGGGGCACAACAACCCTGAGCAGCTCCAGCCTAGGAGGAGTCTGGCTGGAAAGTGCCTGGAGGAGAAGGACCTGGGGGAGTTGGTTGAAGAGGAGGCAGCAGGGGCCCAGGTGGCCAAGAAGGCCAAGGGCAGCTTGGCTTGGATCAGAGCCGGTGTGGCCAGCAGGGCCAGGGAGGTTCTTCTCCCTCTGGACTCAGCCCTGGGGAGACCGGACTTCGAATCCTGGGGTCAGTTGTGGGCCCCTCCCCACAAGAAGGATGTTGAGGCTGTGGAACGAGTGCAGAGAAGAGCAAGGAAGGTGGTGAAGGGGCTGGAGAAGAAGAGGAGCGGCTGAGAGAGCTGGGGGGTTTATCCTGGAGAAGAGGAGGCTGAGGGGAGAGCTCATTGCTCTCTGGGACAGGCCGAGAGGGAATGGCCTCAAGCTCCACCAGGGGAGGCTCAGGATGGACAGCAGGATAAAATATTACACAGAAAAGGTGATTGGTCAGTGTCAGAGGCTGCTCAGGGAGGTGGTTGATTCCCCTTCCCTGGAGGTGTTTAAGGTGTGTGTGGCCGAGGTGCTGAGGGACATGGGTTAGTGATTGATGGGAATGATTGGACTCCATGATCCGATGGGTCTCTTCCAACCTGGTTGTTCTATGATTTTATAGGGACAGAGGGGCCAAGGCCAGAGCTTTGCAGGGCTGCGATGGTGCCACCTCAGACCCACGGTGACATGAAGGGGTCTCCACAACATCCCTGGGATGGAACAACAATGGCATTGGTTGGATGGTGAAGGGATCAGCCCCTCAAAGGCAGGAAGGTCCCCAAAGTCTTCCAGGGCAGCTCCAGTGCTGTGTCCACCTTGGATCAAGGGAAGGGGACAAGGCAGGTTTGGGAAGGGGGAACTTGGTCCCACAAGGGGGTCTCAAAGCCTTCCAGGGCAGCTCAGATGCGTCCATCCTGGATCAGAGAGGTGACCAGGCAGGTTTGGGATCAGGGGTCCCTCAAGAGAGGGCCCACAAGGGCTTGGGGGGTCCCAAAAGGAGGGAGCTGGGCTCTTCTCCCAAGGGACAGGGGACAGGACGAGAGGGAATGGCCTCAAGCTCCTCCAGGGGAGATTTAGGCCGGAGATTAGGAGGAGGTTTTTCACACAGAGGGTCATTGGGCATTGGAACAGGCTGCCCAGGGAGGGGGTTGATTCTCCTTCCCTGGAGGTGTTTAAGACACGGGTGGATGAGGTCTTGAGGGACTTGGTTTAGTGTTAGATAGGAATGGTTGGACTAGAAGATCCCATAGGTCCCTTCCAACCTGGTTGTTCTGTGATTCTGTGAAAGGGCAGCCCTGATGTGTCCATCCTGGATGGGAGGGGTGACAAGGCAGGTTTGGGATGGGGAGGGGTCCCTCACAGAGGTCCCAGGCCGGCTGACCACGACCTGGTGCCTCAGCCACGTCCTCAGTGGTTGTGACCCCAGCAGTGAGGGCTCCCAGCTGGGAGCAGGAGGGTTCCACAACCTCTCCATCCCCCCCAAGGGCTCCCCAAGCCGTGGGCCCCGACTCTTCCCACCAATGTCCCCCCTCAGGCCACCCAACCCATTGACGCAAGGGTCCCTCCAAGACCTCAACGGGGCTGGGAAGGCCAAGGACCAATGAGAGGGGGTCACAGTCACCCCAAAAGCATCAATGGGGCTGGTGGGAGCTCCTTGGAGTGGGAACCCCAAGGGTTGTGAGACCCCAACAGCAACCGTGGCCAAGGGACACCTCCTCTCCATCGCTTGGCCGGGAGGGGACCCCAAGCACAGCCCCCCCAGCTCCAACCTTTCCGTCTGCGCCCAACCAGGGGCAGAGGACAAGGGAGTTGGGGGGCACTGGGGACTGTGCTGCTCCCCAGTCTGTGCACATCATCACCTAAAAGAAAGCTTGGACTGACCCCAACATGTCCTCAGGTGACAGAGAAGCACTGGGAGGACACTGTGGGGCTCAGCATCCCAGGGGCAGGGCGTCCCCAATGCCTGGGGGCAGGGGGTCCCCGAGCTGGTTGCCTGAGCTTGGCCGCGGTGATGGAGCAGCCGCTAGCCCAGGCTCCCTGGGGAGGCTTCCAGAAGGGTTTTGGCCACGGGTTGTGTTTGGCAAGAGATGTTGGTGTCGGCAGGAGCCAAAGCCGCCGCCAGGACAGAGCTGAGGGGGGGCTGAGGGCATCCGGATCCACCCCGGGGGCTTTAATCTGCGGGTGGCATCTCCCTGTCCCCACACACCCCTGTCCCCAGCTCAGTGTCCCCCTCCGCCAGCGGCATCGTGACCCCCGCTGAGCCCAGCGCCGCTCGTGACAGGGCTGGGTGGCCCTGGCAGCTGCTGCGACCCCCCCAAAAGGGTTTTTTTGACCCCCTTGGTGGTCACCAAGCGCAGAGGACGAGGCCACAAGGAGAGGGACGCAGCCGCCACCGCGTCCCCCCTTCCCCGAGCGAGGGGACAGGGCGCAGTGGGGAGGCTAAAATTAGCCCTTCGGAATTTGGGGGCTAATTAAAATCAGCCAGGACAGTGGGATGGGGCTGGGACGGGGCTGCGGCACAGCGTGGACCCCCCAGTTTCTGAATGAAGGCAGGTGATGGGGGTTAAGCAACGTAAAATCTCTAATTCACCCACTGCCTCCATCAACATCCAGCCGGGAGCGACCTTGGCCGTGTGGCCATCGCAGGGACCTTTCGGTCCCCAATTTGTGTTGGACCATTGGCCCTTTTGAGGTTGCTGGATGAGCGGTTTGGTGGCCAAGGTCATTCAGCTCCAGCCTGGCTGCCTGCGGTGCCTCCCAATGCGGCCGGGACGCCCGAGCCGTGACGTAGAGGGAACGGCGAAAAGCAAGAGGGGAGCACGGGGAGGCCGAAGCCCTGGTGGGGGCTGCCGAGCAAGGTCACGGCTCGGTTGGGCCACGGGGAATCTGCCCCCACGCCATCCGGGAGCCTCGAGCGGCCGAGCCAACCTGCCTCGTCAGCACGGATGCTCCGGAGACGCGATTGCACGGGGGAGCGAGCGCGACAGCCGAAGCGCAAGAGCCGGAGGGTGGGAGAATCCCCCTAAAAAAACGCTCTTCTGGCTGTAAAAGCACATCGCCCACCCTGCCAGCCCCGTCCGGGGCCTCCCAACCCCGGGCAAGGTTATCGGCCTCTGGACCAGTCTCCTCCTGCCGCGCGCGATGGATGCAGCTCAGCATCGCCCGGGTGGTCTCACTCCAGGGGTCCTCCAGGTCCCCCTCCTCTTTTTTTTTTTTGCACCATGACACGAACATGGCGACAAGGGGGGAAGAGTTGGAAATCGCCGGCGTCCAAGGTCATCATCCAAACAGCATCCCCCCCCCACTCCAGGCCACCCCCTGAAGGGCTGCGACGCTTCCCCCACCCCTTCCTCCCCGAAACCCACCGGCACCACCACCATAAACACCCAGCGCTGCCGTGAAACCCCGATGCCCACGAGCTCACCCCTGGGCACAGCTCACCCCTTGGGCAGAGCTTCCCGGGCCGCACGACGACGGCACCGAAAGGATGAGAAGGAGCCAGGAAAGACACCCAGAAAAAAAAAAAAAAAAAATAAAAAAAGACAGAGCAAGGCTAGAGGCAAGGTTTTCCAGGACAAAATGGCCACACCAAGTGGCAAGGAGAAGCCGAACCTCTAATCCATCCAACGCCGGCTCCGAGGATGCTAATTAAAAGCAGCGTGAAGAGGAAAAGGGATTTGCTTTTAGAAACCAGCTTTCCCTTCTCTTCTTACCTGCTTCAGCCCTCGCTCAGCTCCAGCTCTCTTTCCGGCGTGCGTCTCCTGCGCTGCGAGGAAGGATGCTCGGGCAGGGATACGGCGAGAAAATAGCTCACGGGTACCAGAGGCAGCGTTAACGCCGCAGCCTCCGCCACACACGCTGAGCATTGGGAGAGTCCATTGGAAGAGCCCAGCGAAGGGAGGCGGCAGGGAGGGCTGAGCTACCCAAACGGAGAGGGGGGGCAGGCAGGAGGATGGGGGGTTCGCCCCTCGCTTCGGCTCTGGGCGAAGCCGGCGGCTTTGGCGATGCCTCCTTGGGGTTGCCCAAGCTCACCGGGAGCTCCCTCGGGATGGGGGTTTCCGTGCCGGGTTGAAGCCGGTGAGGGCGGAGGTGACGGTGGCTAATGGAAGGGGGTTGATGATGATGATGATGATGATGATGATGAGTTGCCAGCCCTCCTGATCCGATCTGGAGGATTCGGTTGGCCCCTCTTATGGAAAGCTCCCCTCCCGCCACCGCAGCCGCGGGCGGATGGCAGCGCAGCCTGGCAGATCTGAGTCACGGCCTCCTCGGGGCTGCATCCCGATTTCTTCGCATCAAATCATCTCCGCTCGGGCTGGCCGGTCGGTCCCCACTGCCGGGAGAGGGCACGAACGCCTCCCCTAGCTTTTTGAGGGGTTCGAGGAGGATCGCGGTTATTCCAGGGAGGCAAAACCAGGTCCAGGGGACCTGGACCTTCACCTTCCCTGGAGGTGTTTAAGGGACGGGTGGATGAGGTCCTGAGGGACATGGGTTAGTGTTTGACAGGAATGGTTGGACTCGATGATTCGATGGGTCTCTTCCAACCTGGTTGTTCTATGATTCTATGATTCTATGATTCAAATCCAATTGGCTTTGCCCCAGGAGGCTCACTGGGAAAACTGGGAGCTTGGCTGCTCCATCCCAGGGGATGTGAGGCACAAAGCATCCCAGGCTGCTCCGGTTTGGGATTCGGGGTCCCCATCCAGGGCAAGGCTGGGAGCACCCAGAGGAGCAGGATCTCCCCTAAGCCTCCTGCACCTCATATGCAATGAGCTGAGCCGCTCTCAGCTTCCATAGAATCATAGAACAACCAGGTTGGAAGAGACGCATTGGATCATGGAGTCCAACCATTCCTATCAAACACTAAACCATGTCCCTCAGCACCTCATCTACCTGTGCCTTAAACTCCTCCAGGGAAGGTGACTCAACCACCTCCCTGGGCAGCCTATTCCAATGCCCAATGACCCTTTCTGTGAAAAACCTCCTCCTAATCTCTAGCCTAAATCTCCCCTGGTGGAGCTTGAGGCCATTCCCTCTTGTCCTGTCCCCTGTCCCTTGGGAGAAGAACCCAGCTCCCTCCTCTCCACAACCTCCTTTCAGGTAGTTGTAGAGAGCAATGAGGTCTCCCCTCAGCCTCCTCTTCTCCAGGATAATCCCCCCCCCAACTCTCTCAGACACTCCTCTTCTTCTCTAGTCCCTTCACCAGCTTCGTTGCTCTTCTCTGGACTTGCTCCAGAGCCTCAACATCCTTCTTGTGGTGAGGTGTCCAGGACTTTAGTGCCTGGTGATCCAGTAGCAAAGGTGGGTTTGGGGCCAAGCTTCTCTGTCTGGTTGTGCTGAGCTGGCGGTGACTTGGGGGCAAACTGGATCCCAGTGGCAGACATCCTGTTACTGAGAGGAGGAGGAGGAAGAACACGCGCTCGAGGCCAAAATGAGCACAGGGAAGGTAGGAAGGAGCACAGAACCTGATGTGTTAAGGGTGAGGGAGCAGCTCAGTGCTCAGAGAGATGAAGGCCAATGGCATCTTGGCTTGGATCAGACACAGCTTGAGGGAATGGCCTCAAGCTCCACCAGGGGAGAGTCAGGATGGACATTAGGACAAAATTTTTCATGGAAAGGGTGATTGGTCAGTGTGAGAGGCTGCCCAGGGAGGGGGTTAAGTCCCCTTCCCTGGAGAGGTTTAAGGGACGGGTGGACGAGGTGCTGAGGGACATGGGTTAGTGATTGATGGGAATGGTTGGACTCCACGATCCAGTGGGTCTCATCCAACCTGGTTGTTCTATGATTCTATGAGGACCAGTCCACACCAGAGGCACCAGCAGCAGGATGGGTTCAGGAAACTGGAAGCTAAGAAACGCTTGAGATCCTGTTGGAAAGCCTACAGGGAACCTGGGGAGGGGCTCTGGATCAGGGAGAGGATGCAGGGAGACAGTTTTGAGCTGCAAGAGGGGAAGATGAGATGAGATCTTGGGGAGAAGTGTTTTGCTGTGAGGGTGAGGAGGCCCTGGCCCAGGTTGCTCCATCCCTGGAGGGGTTCAAGGGCAGGTTGGATGGTTCTTGGAGCCCCTGATGCAGTGGGAGGTGTCTCTGCCCATCCCATTTCTATGAAATGACCCCAAAAGGGCGAGTGCAGCCGAGCTGCTGGGGTCTGTGTGGCAGCTGGCAGGGGACTGGGGCTGCAGGAGGGGAAAGCTGAGTCTGTCTCCCGCTCGATCCCGCATCCGGAGCCTGGCGCGGAGCCGCATTGGCCTGGGCGCACGGGTGAGCTGCCTCCCCGGGGCTGCCGAGCCCGTCAAGCTATGACTCATGAGCCACATTGTCACCGGCAAAGCTCCGTGTCCCCCAGCATCCGTGAGCTCGCGCTAAGCCTTAAGGCTTTAATGCGGAGAGATGGAGAAAAATGCAATGCAGCAGGGACAGGGGAACAGCTTGTTCCGGACCTGAGGGCCTCCGGTCGCATCGTGTTCGCCAGGGCCTAAAAAAGAGGGGACGGGATAAAACCAGGGGTGATGGGATAAAAGCAGAGGTGATGGGATAAAACCAGGAGATGGGATAAAAGCAGAGGTGATGGGATGAAACCAGAGGTGATGGGATAAAACCAGGGGGATGGGATAAAAGCAGGAGATGGGATAAAAGCAGGAGATGGGATAAAAACCAGGAGATGTGATAAAACCAGAAGGGATGGGATGAAACCAGGGGTGATGGGATAAAACCAGAAGGGACGGGATGAAACCAGAAGGGTCGGGATGAAACCAGAAGGGACGGGATGAAACCAGAAGGGATGGGATAAAAGCAGGAGATGGGATAAAAGCAGGAGATGGAATAAAACCAGAGGTGATGGGATAAAACCAGGAGTGATGGGATAAAACCAGGAGATGGGATAAAACCAGAGGATGAGATAAACCCAGAAGGGATGGGATGAAACCAGAAGGGATGGGATGAAACCAGGGCATGGGATGAAACCAGAAGGGATGGGATGAAACCAGGAGATGGGATAAAACCAGAAGGGATGGGATGAAACCAGGAGATGGGATAAAAGCAGAGGTGGTTCCACCCGTGACAGGGAGATCAGCTGCCCCAAGAGCATCCTGGTGGGTTCCTTGCACCAAGAGCCTATAAACCCCAGCCTGGAGCTCAGTGGACACCACACGCTGCAGATTAACCGTCCCACAAGCATCCATCCCACCTAAACCTTCCCATTCCGGTATTCCGAGCCAAACTCTCCATGAATTTCTGGCTAGGGATGATAGGGAAGGGGTCATGGATTCTGTTCCTTCCTCCCCACCCCGACAGCCACGACAGGGAGAAGGCGTGGAAGTCGATCCCTCCCTGTTCCATCACAGAGGCTTGCGGAATTTGGAACCAGACAAGTTGAGGTGGGTCCTAGGGTTGGAGACAGCAGGATTCTGTCTTTGGAGAAAAGGAGCAGGGAGAGTAGGCGGGATGAGATTTCTTGTATTAGAAATGGTGTGACCAGCAGGGCCAGGGAGGTGATTCTCCCTCTGGACTCAGCTCTGGTGAGGCCGCTCCTTGAATCCTGTGTCCAGTTGTGGGCCCCTCAGCACAAGAAGGATGTTGAGGCTCTGGAGAGAGTCCAGAGAAGAGCCACGAAGCTGGTGAAGGGGCTGGAGAACAGGCCCTATGAGGAGCGGCTGAGAGAGCTGGGGGGGTTTATCCTGGAGAAGAGGAGGCTGAGAGGAGACCTCATTACTCTCTACAACTACCTGAAAGGAGGTTGTGGAGAGGACGGAGCTGGGCTCTTCTCTCAAGGGACAGGACAAGAGGGAATGGCCTCAAGCTCCACCAGGGGAGATTTAGGCTAGAGATTAGGAGGAGGTTTTTCACAGAAAGGGTCATTGGGCATTGGAATAGGCTGCTCAGGGAGGTGGTTGATTCCCCTTCCCTGGAGGTGTTTAAGGGACATGTGGACGAGGTGCTGAGGGACATGGTTTAGTGTTTGATAGGAATGGTTGGACTCGATGATCCGATGGGTCCCTTCCAACCTGGTTATTCTATGAGGGAAGCAGATGAAGATGCTGGGATGCAGGAGGCAGCACTCTCCCATCCCCACGTCTTGCCACGAGCTCCAGGCTCTCTCAGAGGCTCCAACGCTGCCCAGGGCAGGAGAAGACATTTGTGGATCTCAAGCCTCTCAGGGCAATAACCCCTCCATGAGTTAATTAATCTGCCTTTTCCTCTCCATCACAGCCCCAAGGGTTGCACACACTCCCCCTCACAGGAGCTCGGACACAGCAGTCACCACAGTGACCAGGCTGGAGTCACCGCAAGTCCACGGAGTCCGAGACTTCTTGCTTCTGGCACACGTTTTGACTCCATCGATGGATGCCGATCGGCCTCTCCCTTGGCGTAATTACTTCCACTTCAGGAATGCCTTTAATTGCTGGAGCTGGAATGGTTTGGGTTTTTTTTCATAAGACTGCTTGACTTCGGTCAAAAACCTCGGCACCAAAATCTTTTGTTGTTCCAGCACTGCCACCGACACCAAACCCAGAACCCAGCTCCTTCCAGCTCCCTCCTCATCCATCCCAAATCCAACCCCAGAGAACTGCGGCCGCTCCAGGACTTGTTTGGCTTCCGAGGTGCTTTTCTTGATGCGTAAAGACCTTTCCCTACGGCCCCAGCCTGGAGGAGCGAGGTGCCTCACCCACACCTCACAGCAGGCGAGTGTTCCGGCCTGGAACAGTGATCAGGCTGGAGTCACCATGAGTCCACGGAGTCCGAGACATCTTGCTTCTGGCACACGTTTTGACTCCATCGATGGATGCCGATCGGCCTCTCCCTTGGCGTAATTACTTCCACTTCAGGAATGCCTTTAATTGCTGGAGCTGGAATGGTTTGGGTTTTTTTTCATAAGACTGCTTGACTTCGGTCAAAAACCTCGGCACCAAAATCTTTTGTTGTTCCAGCACTGCGACCGACACCAAACCCAGAACCCAGCTCCTTCCAGCTCCCTCCTCATCCATCCCAAATCCAACCCCAGAGAACTGCGGCCGCTCCAGGACTTGTTTGGCTTCCGAGGTGCTTTTCTTGATGCGTAAAGACCTTTCCCTACGGCCCCAGCCTGGAGGAGCGAGGTGCCTCACCCACACCTCACAGCAGGCGAGTGTTCCGGCCTGGAACAGTGATCAGGCTGGAGTCACCATGAGTCCACGGAGTCCGAGACATCTTGCTTCTGGCACACGTTTTGACTCCATCGATGGATGCCGATCGGCCTCTCCCTTGGCGTAATTACTTCCACTTCAGGAATGCCTTTAATTGCTGGAGTTGGAATGGTTTGGGGTTTTTTTCATAAGACTGCTTGACTTCGGTCAAAAACCTCGGCACCAAAATCTTTTGTTGTTCCAGCACTGCGACCGACACCAAACCCAGAACCCAGCTCCTTCCAGCTCCCTCCTCATCCATCCCAAACCCAACCCCAGAGAACTGCAGCCGCTCCAGGACTTGTTTGGCTTCCGAGGTGCTTTTCTTGATGCGTAAAGACCTTTCCCTATGGCCCCAGCCTGGAGGAGCGAGGTGCCTCACCCACACCTCATGGCCTGGAATGGTGTCCTTGCGCACACGGATGCTCCGAGCACAGCAGAGAAAGGCGAGGGCTGAGCCCGTGAATGGCAAGATCAGCACAAACATTAGGAATGGTTTACTAGGCTCTCAGCAGGCAGCTCTTAAGAAAAAAACCACCTCCAGCCCAGCTGCTGCGGCTCAGGAGCTGCCAGCACAGCCCCACGAGCTTCCGGGCTCGTAACCAGCCACGATTTACTACTAATTTACACCTGAGCTGGGTTTTCTCCTCCCGCTCAGGCTCTCAGCTGTGGACCCACTTCTCATGTCCCTGTTTGCAGAGGTGGAGGAGCTGGAGCCAAGCAACGTGAGGACTTCATAGAATCATAGAACAACCCATCGGATCATCAAGTCCAACCATTCCTATCAAACACTAAACCATGTCCCTCAGGACCTCATCCACCCGTCCCTTAAACACCTCCAGGGAAGGGGAATCAACCACCTCCCTGGGCAGCCTATTCCAATGCCCAATGACCCTCTGTGTGAAAAACTTCCTCCCAATCTCTAGCCTAAATCTCCCCTGGTGGAGCTTGAGGCCATTCCCTCTTGTCCTGTCCCCTGGCACTTGGGAAAAGTGACATGGATCATGGATCAGTTTGGGTCAGAAGGGATCTCAAAGCCCCTCTGCTCCCACCCCGTGTCACGGGCAGGGTCACCTCCCACTGGGTTGGGGGGTCTTGAACATCTCCAGGGATGCGTTTATCACCTTCCCCCACTTCCCCACCGGCCACAGAGACCCTCAAGTCCTGCTTTTCCTCCACTCCAAAGAGCGTTGGGCTCTTTCTGTAATTTCGGGGCCAGAGCAGCAGGCGGTGGAACAGCTCCACGCTGGACACGATCCAGCAGCAATTTCAGGGCACGTTCCTGGGAAGGAGAGTGGACTGATGAGATTGTGCCAGGCTCCGGAGCAGCCCAGAGCAGACGCAGGCAAGGCCCATGGGCAAGTTAATGAAATCAGAGGCTCAGCAGGCAGCCTGGTGCCTCCAGGTCTGCCAGAAGACCCTGGGCATGTAGTTCACGTTCTTTCCTCTGGATTTCAGCATCTCCCATATAAACTTGTGAAGCTTCTGGAAATTTGTGAAGCTTTTGGGCCCCTCAGCACAAGAAGGATGTTGAGGCTCTGGAGCGAGTCCAGAAAAGAGCCATGAAGCTGGTGAAGGAGCTGGAGAACAGGCCTTATGAGGAGCGTCTGAGAGAGCTGGGGTTGTTTATCCTGGAGAAGAGGAGGCTGAGGAGAGACCTCATTGCTCTCTACAACTACCTGAAAGGAGGTTGTGGAGAGGAGGGAGCTGGGCTCTTCTGCCAAGGGACAGGGGACAGGATGAGAGGGAATGGCCTCAAGCTCCACCAGGGGAGATTTAGGCTGGAGATTAGGAGGAAGTTCTTCACACAGAGGGTCATTGGGCATTGGAATAGGCTGCCCAGGGAGGTGGTTGATTCCCCTTCCCTGGAGGTGTTTAAGGCACAGGTAGATGAGGTCTTGAGGGACTTGGGTTAGTGTTTGATAGGAATGGTTGGACTAGAAGGTCCAATGGGTCTCTTTCAACCTGGTTGTTCTATGATTCTATAACTTTGTGAAGCTTTCACCTTCCCTGGAGGGGTTTAAGGCACAGGTGGACAGGGTCCTGAGGGACATGGCTTAGTGTTTGATGGGAATGATTGGACTCGATGATCCTGTGCGTTTCTTCCAACCTGGTGATTCTATGATTCTTACGATTCTGTGGTTGATGTTGCTCCAGGGGAACTCCGGGTGCTCAGCCTGGTCAGGATCAGCTCTCCACAACCACACAGCTCAATGCTCGACCCAGGAGCAGAACTGGAAGCTGGTCCCAACCCATCGTTCCATGAGTGTTCCTGAACAGCCTCCAGAAAGGTTCTATTGGAGTAGGGAGAGCTGTCCCAGGGGCAGAAAGAGAATCCACACCCCTAGTAAACGCCTGGGACAGCCTGGATGTTAATTACACTTAATCAGAGGCTGTAATCAAAGCGCAGGAATACCTTAGAGCAGCTTTCGGTGCTGAAAAGGGCTCCAGGAAGGCTGGGGAGGGGCTCTGGGTCAGGGATGGGGTGATGGAGAACGGGTTTGAGCTGCAAGAGTGGAGATTGAGATGAGATCTTGGGGAGAAATGTTTTGCTGTGAGGGTGAGGAGGCCCTGGGCCAGGTTGCTCCATCCCTGGAGGGGTTCAAGGGCAGGTTGGATGGTTCTTGGAGCCCCTGATGCTGCGGGAGGTGTCGCTGCCTGTGGCTGTGTGGGCTTTGAGGTCCCTTCCACCCCAAACCATTCTGATTGTGCAAGAGCTCTTCCAGCTCGTCTCACAGACCTTTCAGTGGCCGCTCAGGTGCTAAAGGCAACGTGAGTCGAGGAGAAATAAAGCTGGCAGGGAAATAAAAGCTGGCAGATCAGCCATGCTCCTTCCTCAGCCTCCCGCAACCAGGCCATGAGCCTCCCCGGAGCCTTTACCCGCAGCCCGACCCCACCAGCCAGGGATGCACCACATTGTTCTTGTGCTCTGACCTGCAAGGGTGAAGAGGGACGTGAGATAAAGGTCAGGTTTGGCCCTGGGATGTTAAAACAGAACAGAAATAAACCAGCAAAGAGTAAAACCAAGGCAGCTTCTCCTCTGTAGAGCACGAAGAGCTCCAGCAGCCTCCCAGGAGGAGCCACCACAGCCCAAAAAGCACTGATAACGTCGCCTGCTTCTCCCATCGAGTCAAAACAACAACTCCAGGTGGCCAAATATCTGGAAACGTTTTGATTTTGTGTCTTTAAATCACCCGAATTCCCAGCTTTCTAGGCAGAAAGCCACTATATTTTCTGATTTCCCAGGCCTGCTCCCTCCTCTTGCCTTCCCGACTGCTGGGGAAGGTGTGAAACCTTCCGCCGCAGACTCTGCTGCTCCATGTCCCTAATTAGCGCAAAGGCACTGAATTCGTTAGGAGAGGCGGCACAGCTCCGGCGCCTCAGCCCCGGGAAGCGTGGAGACAGCACGTGGATCAAATCCGCTCCAGCTCTCTCTCTCCCTGCCAGAAACGCTGAACCCACCTTTTATTGCCCCCTCGGGGTACAGCAATCCCAGAAGCACAGCGGGAACAGCTCCTCGCGGCTCCGAGAAACCTCAAAAAGAAATCTCATTTTTTAAAGAATCATAGAACAACCAGGTTGGAAGGGACCCATCGGATCATAGAGTTCAACCATTCCTATCAAACAATAAACCAAGTCCCTCAAGACCTCAACCACCCGTCCCTTAAACACCTCCAGGGAAAGTCAATCAACCATCTCCCTGGGCAGCCTATTCCAATGCCCAATGACCCTCTGTGTGAAAAACTTCCTCCTAATCTCCAGCCTAAATCTCCCCTGGTGGAGCTTGATGCCATTCCCTCTTGTCCTGTCCCCTGTCCCTTGGGAGAAGAGCCCAGTTCCCTCCTCTACACAACCTCCTTTCAGGGAGTTGCAGAGAGTAATGAGGTCTCCTCTCAGCCTCCTCTTCTCTAGGATAAACCCCCCCAGCTCTCTCAGACGCTCCTCATAGGGCCTGTTCTCCAGCCCCTTCACCAGCCTCGTTGCTCTTCTCTGGACTCTCTCCAGAGCCTCAACATCCTTCTTGTGCTGAGGGGCCCACAACTGAACACAGGATTCGAGGAGCGGCCTCACCAGTGCTGAGTCCAGAGGGAGAATCACCTCCCTGGCCCTGCTGCTCACACCATTTCTGATCCAAGCCAAGATGCCCTTGGCCTTCTTGGCCACCTGGGCACACTGCTGGCTCATGGTCAGTCGCTGTCGACCAACCCCCCCAGGTCCCTCTCCTCCTGGCAGTTTTCCAGCCAGACTTCTCCCAGTCTGTAGCTCTGCATAGGGTTGTTGTGCCCCAAGTGCAGGACCCGGCATTTGGCCGTGTTAAACCTCATCCCATTGGACACTGCCCAGCGGAACAGCCTGTTTAGATCCCTCGTTCTTGCATGGAATGGGGTGAGGGAGGGACTCAGGAGAGCAGGTTTCGCTGCCAAACGACTCCTCGGAACATCCTCCACGTGCTCTCAGTGTCCAAGCCACAGGATTCAAGGCTTTACCGTATGATTTTCTCACAGAGCGGATTTCTCGGAGCCTCAGCCAGAAGCAAACAGTGTTAAGAAAGCACGAGACAGATGAGCAGCACCGATGAGGAACTCCAGCGCAGAGATCCCTCAGAGCAGCCTCAGCATCTCAATCACAAATCGCATTCCGATCCCGGAGGGACAAACCCCCTCCCCGGTTCGTAAATTGATTTATTTGTAAAGGGGCGATCGCTACTTTATACAGAAAACAAAACCCGGTTAGAAACGCCTCGAAAAAACGTCAAGGCTGAGAGAATAAGAGGGAGAAGGGGGAAAGGAACCAGACTGAAGGCTATAAAAAGAAATGGGGAAGGAGATGGGGAGAAGGAAAGAGAGAAGGGGGAGCTGCCCATCCCGGGAGCGGGTTTGTTAGTCCAAGACGAAAAGAAAGTTGGAGGAGAGGAAGGGAAGGATCCCCAGCAGGGAGGGAGTTGTGTGGCTGCGGTGTTTAGGGCAGAGGACCCCTCAAGGGGCCGCGTGGGGGCACCCCCGGGGGCCTCTGTGCTGGCCGGGGTGGCAGGGGCACCCGCTGGTAGCCGTAGGGTGGGGGACGAGGGGGCCCGTTGTAGCCGTGCGGAGGCATCAGCGGAGGAGGCCCACGCATCCCGTGGTGCGGCATGGGGCCCGGGTGACCTGTGGGGACAGAGCGTGGGCGTCAGGAAACACTGTGGGACCCACCCCAGATCCCACCCTGGGGCTCCAGCTCCACTGGCCTGGGCCCACACCCTCCCTCCTGCCCTCTCCACCAGTAAATCCTGGTGAAAAGTGGATCCACAAAAAAAAAAAAAAAAGTGGAGAGCGCAACCAGGCTCAGGAACCTTCGCTGCTGGCAAAGCCCAGTTGATATAAACTGGATCTCTGAAAAAATCCTTCAGGAAAAGGGGTTTTACACCCTGGCAGAGGCTGCTCAGGGGAGTAGTGGAGACCTGATCCCTGGAGGGGTTTAAAAGATGTGGAGATTTGGTGCTTAGGGACACAATCATAGAATCAGAGAACAACCAGGTTGGAAGAGACCCACTGGATCATCAAGTCCAACCATTCCCATCAATCACTAACCCATGTCCCTCAGCACCTTGTCCACCCATCCCTTAAACACCTCCAGGGAAGAGGAATCAACACCCTCCCTGGGCAGTTCCAGTGCCTAATGACCGACGATGTAGAGGTGGGGTTGGTAGTGGGAAGACTTACAGCTGAATTTGATCTTAAAGATGTTCTCCAATCTAAACGATTCTGTGATATCCAGATGTGAGAGATGGGGAGAGCTCCACATCCCAACAAACATGAGGAAAACCTGGGAAACCCCAGCTCAGCAGCTCACAGCTGCCAGGTCTGGCTCCGAGAGCTCAGTATCTCCTTCCCTCCCATCAAGAGAAGATTCAGGGAGACTGAGGAGCAGAAGGAAGCACTGAACTCACTCAGCACGGAGAGCAGAGAGCACAAACCGCCTCCTGCAGGCCTCTACTTACCCATGGGTGAGCCAAAGTGTGGTCCTCGGGGCGGCATCCCCATGGGTGGGGGGCCGGGGTGGGGCATGCCAGGCGGAGGCCGAGGTGGGGGCTGCCCGCCCGATCCTGGGGGTCCCGGGTGATGCTGCCCCATCCCGGGCGGCCCGTGGTGCACCTGCATGGGAGGCATTCCTGGAAAAGAAAATGCATCCAGGGAGGTTAGGGTGACACTGAGCTGGGTGGAAGCTGGACCTGCTGGAGGGTCGGGAGGCTCCAAAGGGATCTGACCAGGCTGGATCCATGGGCTGAGACCAACTGCAGGAGGGTTAACGAGGCCAAATGGCGGATCCTGCACTTGGGGCACAACAACCCTGAGCAGCTCCAGCCTAGGAGAAGTCCGGCTGGAAAGTGCCTGGAGGAGAAGGACCTGGGGGGGTTGGTTGAAGAGGAGGCAGCAGGGGCCCAGGGGGACAAGAAGGCCAAGGGCAGCTTGGCTTGGATCAGACACAGTGTGGCCAGCAGGGCCAGGGAGGTTCTTCTCCCTCTGGACTCGGCCCTGGTGAGACTGCTCCTCGAATCCTGGGGTCAGTTGTGGGCCCCTCCCCACAAGAAGGATGTTGAGGCTGTGGAGCGAGTGCAGAGAAGAGCAAGGAAGCTGGTGAAGGGGCTGGAGAAGAAGAGGAGCGTCTGAGAGAGCTGGGGGGGTTTTCTCCTGGAGAAGAGGAGGCTGAGGGGAGAGCTCATTGCTCTCTGCAAGTCCCTGAAAGGAGGTTGTGGAGAGGAGGGAGCTGGGCTCTTCTGCCAAGGGACAGGGGACAGGCCAAGAGGGAATGGCCTCAAGCTCCACCAGGGGAGGCTCAGGATGGACAGCAGGATAAAATATTTCACAGAAAAGGTGATTGGTCAGTGTCAGAGGCTGCTCAGGGAGGGGGTTGAGTCCCCTTCCCTGGAGGGGTTTTAGGGACGGGTGGACAAGGTGCTGAGGGACATGGGTTAGTGATTGGTGGGAACGGTTGGACTCGAGCAGTAAATCAGCTCTGCCAAGAGGGTTTCTCTACCAAAAAGTTGGGGAAAAGAGGAGAAAGCACAAAGCTTGCTGAAAAGAGGTGACAGGACCAGCCTCCAGCACCCGGATGCTGCTGGGATGAACACTACAGCAAGCAGAGTGCAGCCCTGGACGAGCTCAGAGAGGAATCACCAACCCTGGAAGATCTGGAGAAGAGCAATCTGGCTGCAGAGCTCACCCTGCACTGCACAGGAGCGGCTCTCATCCCCAAAAATCTGCTTTTTTTTCCCTATCATTCTTTCATTTTATCCCTTTAAAAACCCAAACTCGCCCAGATTCTTTTCTCCTTACGGGAAGAGGCGAGCCTGGCGTGGCTTCCGCACCCTTAATTGCCTACTCCGAAGGCCAAAAAGCCAGCTCAGCGTCAGGAACGGCCGCAGCCATCTGGTCACTCACCCGGCCGAGCCGAGATCACACAAAGCAGCCTAATCAGGCCGCATCCCAGCACAAGGGTGGCTGTAGAGCAGGCAGGATTAAAAGCAAATGGAATTAAATTGCAAATTCCCCTTCATTTTTTGCAGCCGCGATCTGAGCCTGGGTGTTGGTGCTGCTCATTCCCAGCCCTCCAGGGCTAAAAATGGAAGGAAATCAAAAGAAACATTTTGTTCTCGTGTCTGGAATCGGCTCCCGCCTGGCAGAGCCGCTAAGAAGGTTCACACTTCACGGATTAATTGACACCGGAGGAGGATGACGATGGCTTGGAGCCTTCACTGACGTCCTCCCACCTCAGACTGAAGTCCCCACGATGGACCCCGATTTCCTCCATCCCAACCTCCACAGCTCCAGGGAACTCGCATCCTGACCCGATGCCTCCCAGAAAGGCTCCGACTGCTTCCTAAATTACCCAAGCGCCTCCCGGATCCCGCTGGGCCTCGCTCCAGGCTATTTTTTAACATGTGTTAGAACATGCAGGAGAGAAAACCCAGAAAGCAGGCCCCGCGTCGCTGCCGTGACGTCCTTGTTCCTACGCAGACCTTCCCTTTCCTTCTCCAGGGAAAAAGCGCTGCACCCAGAGCACGAAGAGGGAGCTCTCTCCATTTTCCAGAAGGGAAAGCTTGGGGAAGAGAGAGGAGCGAGGAAAGGGAGGCGGAAGAGAGAGGAGCGAGGAAAGGGAGGCGGAAGAGAGAGGAGCGAGGGAGGGAGGCGGAAGAGAGAAGGGGAAGGAAGAGAGAGAGAAGGGGAAGGAAGAGAGAGAGAAGGGGAAGGAAGAGAGAGAGAAGGGGAAGGAAGAGAGAGAGAAGGGGAAGGAAGAGAGAGAGAAGGGGAAGGAAGAGAGAGAGAAGGGGAAGGAAGAGAGAGAGAAGGGGAAGGAAGAGAGAGAGAAGGGGAAGGAAGAGAGAGAGAAGGGGAAGGAAGAGAGAGAGAAGGGGAAGGAAGAGAGAGAGAAGGGGAAGGAAGAGAGAGAGAAGGGGAAGGAAGAGAGAGAGAAGGGGAAGGAAGAGAGAGAGAAGGGGAAGGAAGAGAGAGAGAAGGGGAAGGAAGAGAGAGAGAAGGGGAAGGAAGAGAGAGAGAAGGGGAAGGAAGAGAGAGAGAAGGGGAAGGAAGAGAGAGAGAAGGGGAAGGAAGAGAGAGAGAAGGGGAAGGAAGAGAGAGAGAAGGGGAAGGAAGAGAGAGAGAAGGGGAAGGAAGAGAGAGAGAAGGGGAAGGAAGAGAGAAGGGGAAGGAAGAGAGAAGGGGAAGGAAGGCGAAAGAGACAAGGGGAAGGAAGGTGAAAGAGAAGCTGCATTTCCCAAGGCTGACACCTGGTGCTCACCTGGATGGTGCATCCCGCCCGGAGGGAAGGGATGTGGGTGAGGTGGGTGCCCTGCGCCAGGAGCGGCTCCGGCAGGGGGTCCGGGAGCCCCAGCGCCGGGCGGCATGGGTGGTGGGGGCATGGCAGGAGGCATGCCGGGAGGCAGCGCCCCAGGAGGCGGCACCGGAGGGGGGAACGATCCTGGTGGTGGGAGGCCTGGGAGGAGAGAGAGAGAGAGCAAGAATTGCGGTAAGTAAAGAAACCAAACCGACAGCAAAACAACCTCTCAGGTTATTGGGAAGGAGTGGAAAACACAAACAGCCTGAGGAACCTCAAACACAAACTCAACTACTGCTGGAGGGGTTCAAGGGCAGGTTGGATGGGGCTTGGAGCCCCTGATCCAGTGGGAGGTGTCCCTGATGGGACTGATGGGCTTTGAGGTCCTTTCCACCCCAAACCATCTCATAGTTCCATGATTCCCAGTTGACATCAACCAGAATCCCCAGATCCCATCCCTGGAGGGGTTCGAGGCCAGGTTGGATGGGGCTTGGAGCCCCTGATGCCATGGGAGGTGGAACTGGATGGGCTTTGAAGTCCTTTCCAACCCAAAGCATTCCAGGATTCCATGAACCATAAAGGCAGAAACCAGATCCTTCTGTTCAGAACTAGAACAGCACAGACTGAGCTGTCACAGGGAAGGAAGAGCATCCTAAATTTCCCGCTGGCTTGGAATTCCACAGCTCTCCTAAGGGTTTTTCGCTCAGCCCTGGACAGCGCAGGCCAAGCTGCCACAGGGATATCCTTTTGATAGGAGTGGTTGGACTCGATGATCCGATTGGTCTCTTCCAACCTGGTTGTTCTATGATTCTAAGGGGAGAGAAGAGAACTTCCTAAAGTCCTACCAGCTCCGGTTTTGCACCAACCGTCACCAAGGAGGACCTGCTGCTGCCCTGAGCCTCCAGGAGCGGCTTCGAGATGTGAAAGAACAAGACCCAACAGCCTCCTGGCAGCACACACCGATGCCACCAGCATTTACCCACCTGGAGGGGTGACGCCAGGCCCCAGGGAGGTGACAACGGGAGTCGGGACAGAGGGAGGAGGTGGCGCGTCGGCAAAGAGCTGATGGGGCCGATCGGCCTGCGAAAGCGGGTTCTGGGCTGCCAGGAGGCGCTCGGCGGCCGAGCCGTGCCGCTCGCCTTTGGAATCCTTCTTGAAGGCGTAGGAGACGGTGATGGGCCGGTTGCAGAGGTACTGTCCGTTCATGGCCTCGATGGCGGCGTCCGAGGCGTCGAAGCTGGCGAAGTTGATGAAGGCGTAACCCTTGGAGTTGCCCGTGTCGGGGTCGCGCATGATCTTGGGGGTCTGCAGGATGACCCCGAAGGCGCTGAAGGTGTCGTACAACAGCTTCTCGTCGATTTCGGGGTCCAGGTTCCCAATGAAGATGTTGGCCCCCACGTCCAGGTTTTTGTTGTGGGCCGAGGCTTTGTTGACTCGGATCGGTTTCCCGTACAACTTGATCATGTTCATGATTTTAATGGCGTAATCCGCGTCCTCCTCGCTGAGGAACTCCACGAAGCCATAGCCTGAAACGAGACCACGAGCAGAGGGTTGGGAGAGGGTCAACCCATGGCTTAGTGTTTGATAGGAATGGTTGGACTTAGTGATCCGATGGGTCTCTTCCAACCTGGTTGTTCCATGATTCTATCCTATGATTCCCACAGCTAATCCCAGCCACACACGATTTCATGGAATCGTGGAACGAGTTGGGTTGGAAGGGACCTCAAAGCCCATCCAGTCCCACCCCTGCCCTGGACAGGGACACCTCCCACTGCATCAGGGGCTCCGAGCTCCATCCAACCTGGTTTTCCTCTGCAGATCCACCTGCCCTCCAGCCACGGATCCAGCCTGGATCCCTCTGCAGATCCTCCTGCCCTCCAGCCTGGATCACGCTTGGCCATCCAGACAGTTTTTTACCCCACAAAGCCCTCCCCAGGGCTGTCCCCGCTGAACTGTTTTATTAATACCAGAAACAGTTTTGAATGCCATGGTGAGACGTACGTGTTTCCTGCAGATTATAATCCCTTGTCGTTTTTTTAGGTTTAATACTTTGTCTCATCAGAACGTTAACCCACCTAATCCCAAAGCAGTGGCGAGTATCTGCTTTCCTGGTTTCATCAAACTCTAACTGATGTTTTAAAACTGTACTATAGTTTCGAAAAAAGGTATTTTCATAGAATCATAGAACAACCAGGTTGGAAGGGACCCATCGGATCTTCTAGTCCAACCATTCCTATCTAACACTAAACCAAGTCCCTCCAGACCTCATCCACCCGTCCCTTAAACACCTCCAGGGAAGGGGAATCAACCACCTCCCTGGGCAGCCTATTCCAATGCCCAATGACCCTTTCTGGGAAAAACTTTCTCCTAATCTCTAGCCTAAATCTCCCCTGGCGGAGCTTGAGGCCATTCCCTCTTGTCCTGTCCCCTGTCCCTTGGCAGAAGAGCCCAGCTCCCTGCTCTCCACAACCACCTTTCAGGTAGTTGTAGAGAGTAATGAGGTCTCCTCTCAGCCTCCTCTTCTCCAGGATAAACAACCCCAGCTCTCTCAGACACTCCTCATAGGTTCTGTTCTCCAGCCCCTTCACCAGCCTTGTCGCTCTTCTCTGGACTCGCTCTAGAGCCTCAACATCCTTCTTGTGCTGAGGGGCCCACAACTGAACACAGGATTCAAGGAGCGGCCTCACCAGTGCTGAGTCCAGAGGGAGAATCACCTCCCTGGACCTGCTATGTAACTACAAGACCCAACATCTGCATCCGCAGGGGCACCATAGGCTCGTTTTAATGATTTGGGTTGGGATGAAGCATAGCCTGAGCCGATTCCTCTTGGAAGCAGAGGAAAGCTCTTCGTTGACCATATCAGTCACCAGAATTCTTCCAGAAGAAGGAGTTACTTTAAGTACTTGAGACGAAGCAGGTGAAGGGGTTGGAGAACAGAACCTATGAGGAGTGTCTGAGAGAGCTGGGGGGGTTTCTCCTGGAGAAGAGGAGGCTGAGGGGAGACCTCATTACCCTCTCCAACTACCTGAAGGGAGGTTGTGGAGAGGAGGGAGCTGGGCTCTTCTCCCAAGTGACAGGGGACAGGACAAGAGGGAATGGCCTCAAGCTCCACCAGGGGAGATTTAGGCTGGAGATTAGGAGGAAGTTTTTCACACAGAGGGTCATAGGGCATTGGAATAGGCTGCCCAGGGAGGTGATTGATTCCCCTTCCCTGGAGGTGTTTAAGGCACAGGTAGATGAGGTGCTGAGGGACTTGGTTTAGTGTTTGATAGGAATGGTTGGACTCGATGATCCGATGGGTCTCTTCCAACCTGGTTGTTCTATGATTCTATGAATATGTTATTCTAAAAGCGGAACTGAGGCCTCCAATGTCTTATTTAAATTAAGTTGCAACCTGCATGAAAGATGTTATCTTCTAACCGCCCCCTTGCTTTTGTTAGCTTGCATGTCCTCGTATTACAATATACGCTATACAGTGATAGATTCAACTCTAATATTTATATATTTGATAGGAATGGTTGGACTCGATGATCTGGTGGGTCTCTTCCAACCTGGTGATTCTATGATTCTGGAACAGGGAACGCTGAGCCTCTCACCTTGGTGCTGGCCAGTGACGCGGTCCTTGGGCATGTGGGTGTTGACCACGGGCCCGGCCTGCAGGAAGAGCTCCCAGAGCAGCGGCTCGCTCACCTTCTCGTCCAGCCCCCCGACGTACACGGTGGCATCTTGAGAGAGAGAAACCAAAATCCCTCGAATCCTGACACCTCCCCTACATTTAAACTTTCAACCAGATCCTCCACAATTAAGCCATCAACCAAAGACACCCCCCATGTCCCCCTTTTTCTCTAGGGAGACCAGAGACTCGATGATCCAGTGGGTCTCTTCCAACCTGGTTGTTCTACGATCCTATGATTCGCGCCCATGAAGCCTGCTGCCCCCTTCCTTCTAGGATTCTACGATTCCTGCCCCCCAAGTGACACCCCCTTCATCTCTGGGTTGCTTCCTGCAGCCTCCTCAGCCTCCTGGTCACCCCCAGAGAGCTCACCCCGACTCCCCAAAACCCCTAAACATCTTCAGGGAGCTCAGAACACCCCTACAGAGCTCCACCACATCCATAAGGCCCAATCAGGGAGGTTCCCGTGTCCCCAGAGAACCTGGCTCCCCGCAGACCGTCCCGCCCTCCAAATCCCCGGTGACCCCCAAGTCCCCTGAGTTCACAGCCCCTGCCAGAAGCCCCCACGTCCCCACAAATCTCAGCCTCCCACAGATCCCAGTCCCCCAGGGAGCCCGGGACCCCTCCCAGAGCCCCCCCATATCCCCCCAAGGAGCTCACAGGCTCCCGCTGAGCAACCCCCTCAACCATCTCCCTAGGGATCCCAGCTCCTCCCCCCATCCCCAGGGCCCCCAAGTCCTCAGCACACCCCGAGAAGCCCTGTCCCCCCCTTCCAAGCCCCCTCCCCTGTCCCCTGAGGTCCCCCAGAAGGCCAGGGCCTCCATGTCCTCAGCCCCACTCCCCCAAGCCCCCTCCTTCATCCCCCTAGATCCCAGCGTCCCCCCCGCTGTCCCCCGGGAGCCCTGGGGGGTCCCCATGTTTTCAGCCTCCACAAACCCCTTGTGATCACAGCCCCCACACCAGGGACCCCCATGTCCTCAACCTGCGCCCCAAACACCCTCAAGCCTCCCAAGAAGCCCTGCTCCCCGCCCCATGCCAGCCCGTCTGATATCCCCAGGGACTCCTGGGCCCCCCCCACCTTGTCCCCAGAGATTCCCGCTCCTCCCCCAGCTCCACAGGGAGCCCAGGGCCACCATGTCCCCACAGATCCCATCCCCCCCATGTCCCCAGGGTGGTCTGGGGCCCCACAGCCTCAACCCTCCCCAAGCTCCCCCCAAGATCCCAACACAACCACACTCCCCTGGAGCCCTGAGCCCCCACATCCTCAGCCTCCATCAAGCTCCCCCCACATCCCCTGGGAGACCAAGGTCCTCATGTTCTCAGCCCACCTCGTCCCCTCTCCCCGATGTCCCCAGCCCCCCACCCGTGTCCTCCTCAATTTCAACCTCCCCAGGGAGACCTGGGGGCCTGCAGAGCTCCCTCATCTCCTCACAGATCCCATCTCCCCCAACATGTCCACAAGGTGCCCTGGACCCTCATATCTTCAACCCTCCTAGAGCTCCCCCCAAGATCCCAAGCACAGGGAGCCCAGGGGGGCCCCTGCTGAGCTCCCCCCATCTCCCCCCACCCATGTACTCAGCCCCCCCACGAGCTCCCCCAATGTCCCCCATGATGCCAGCCTCCCCTAGAGCCCTGCAGAGCCCCCATCTCCCCCCTCCACACTCCCCTGGAGCCCTGAGCCCCCATACCCTCAGTATCCATCAAGCTCCCCCCACATCCCCTGGGAGACCAAGGTCCTCACATTCTCAGCCCACCTCGTCCCCTCTCCCCGATGTCCCCAGCACCCCCATCATGTGCCCCACGATTTTAACCTCCCCAGGGAGACCTGGGGGCCTGCAGAGCTCCCTCATCTCCTCACAGATCCCATCCCCACCATGTCCCCAGGGTGGTCTGGGCCCCCACAGCCTCAACCCTCCCCAAGTTCCTCTCAAGATCCCAACACAACCACAGGAAGCCCAGGGGTCCCCTGCTGAGCTCCCTCCATCTCCCCCCACCCATGTCCCCAGCCCCCCCACGAGCTCCCCCAATGTCCCCCAGGATGCCAGCCTCCCCTAGAGCCCCCATCTCCCCGCCCCACACTCCCCTGGAGCCCTGAGCCCCCACATCCTCAGCCTCCATCAAGCTCCCCCCACATCCCCTGTGAGACCAGGGTCCTCACGTTCTCAGCCTACCTCATCCCCTCTCCCCGATGTCCCCAGCCCCCCCATCATGTGCCCCACGATTTTAACCTCCCCAGGGAGACCTGGGGGCCTGCAGAGCTCCCTCATCTCCTCACAGATCCCATCCCCACCATGACCCCAGGGTGGTCTGGGCCCCCACAGCCTCAACCCTCCCCAAGCTCCCCTCAAGATCCCAACACAAGCACAGGAAGCCCAGGGGGCCCCTGCTGAGCTCCCCCCATCTCCCCCCACCCATATCCCCAGCCCCCCCCCACGAGCTCCCCCAATGTCCCCCATGATGCCAGCCTCCCCTAGAGCCCCCATCTCCCCGCCCCACACTCCCCTGGAGCCCTGAGCCCCCATATCCTCAGTATCCATCAAGCTCCCCCCACACCCCTTGGGAGACCAAGGCCCTCACGGTCTCATCGCCCTCCCCCCGGGCCGCACACCCACCCTGGTTCCGCTCGGAGATGGGCCCCGCCGCCATCTTGCCGGGCCTGCCCTTCCCGCCCGCGCGCCGACGCCGCGCGCCGTGATGTCATCCGCGGGCGCCAGCGCAACCCCTCGCGGCGGTCACTGGGTAGGGACGGGGGGAAAGGAAGCGGGGGTTGTGTCCCGGAAGTGACGTCAGCGCTGAGCGCGGGGAAGGCGCGGCGGCCATGTTGGGTGTGGGAGGGCGGAGTG
>JAUMJK010002111.1:0-25550 GCA_033558105.1 Coccyzus lansbergi
TAGTGGCGCCGCGGTCAGGCAGCAGCAATCGAGCCCCAATGCAGGGGAGCGGCAGGATCGGCCGTGGCCCCTACGGAGGCTGCGCTGACCCAGTTCTCCCAGTAACATCCCAGTTCGCCCAGTCCCTGTCCCAGTCCGCCCAGTAACACCCCAGGGCGCCCATTCCCCATCCCAGTCCGCCCAGTAACATCCCAGGGCGCCCATTCCCCATCCCAGTCAGACCAGTAACATCCCAGGGCGCCCATTCCCCATCCCAGTCAGACCAGTAACATCCCAGGGCGCCCATTCCCCATCCCAGTCAGACCAGTAACACCCCGGGCCGTCCAGTCCCCATCCTACTCTGCCCAGTAACACCCCGGGCCGTCCAGTCCCCATCCCAGTCCTCCCAGTAACCCCCCGATACGTCCAGGAACCAGCAGTGTACTCACTCCCCATCCCAGTCCTTCCAGTACCCCCAAGGCTCCCAGTCCCCATCCCTGTACTTCCAGTAACTGACCAGTCTTCTCAGTAGACCCCAGTACTCCCAGTGATACCAGTGACTATAGTGAGGTCAATGTTCCCAGTATCCCTCAGTGAGATCAGCATTACCAGTAGACCCCAGTACTCCCAATGAGACCAGTGACTATAGTGAGGTCAATGTTCCCAGTATCCCTCAGTGAGATCAGCATTACCAGTAGATCCCAGTACTCCCAATGAGACCAGTGACTATAGTGAGACCAGTGTTCCCAGCAGACCCCAGTACCCCTGGTGACACCAGTGACCCCATTGAGGTCAGTGTTCCCAGCATCCCCCAGCGAGACCAGTGTTCCCAGCATACTCCGGTACTTCCAGTGAGACCAGTGCCCCCAGTGAGACCAGTGACCACAGTGAGGTCAGTGTTCTCAGTAGACGCCAGTGAAACCAGTGCTCCCAGCATCCCCCAGTGAGACCAGTGTTCCCAGCAGACTCCAGTACTCCCAGTGAGACCAGTGCCCCCGGTAGTCCCAGTGAGACCAGTGACCCCAGTGAGATCAGTGTTCCCAGCAGCTCCCAGTACCCCGACTGAGACCAGTGACTATAGTGAGACCAGTGTTCCCAGCAGACCCCAGTACCCCTGGTGATACCAGTGACAATAGTGAGACCAGTGTTCCCAGTAGACCCCCAGTGAGGTCAGTGCTCCCAGCATCCCCCAGTGAGACCAGCGTTCCCAGCAGACCCCGATACTCCTAGTGAGATCAGTGACCCCAGTGAAACAGTGCTCCCAGCATCCCCCAGCGAGACCAGTGTTCCCAGCAGTCCCCAGTACCCCCACTGAGACCAGTGACCCCAGTGAGGTCAGTGTTCCAGTAGACCCCAGAGAAACCAGTACTCCCAGCATCCCCCAGTGAGACCAGTGTTCCCAGCAGACCCCGGTACTCCCAGTGATACCAGTGACCCCAGCGAAACCAGTGTTCCCAGCAGCCCCCAGTGAGACCACTGTTCCCAGCAGCCCCCAGTACCCCCAGTGAGACCAGTGACCCCAGTGAAACCAGTGTTCCCAGCATCCCCCAGAGAGACCAGTGTTCCCAGCAGACTCAGGTACTCTCAATGAGACCAGTGACCCCAATGAGACCAGTGCCCCCAGTAACCCCAATGAGACCAGTGACCCCAGTGAGGTCAGTGTTCCCAGCATCCCCCAGTGAGACCAGTGTTCCCAGCAGACCCCAGTACTCCCAGTGAGACCAGTACCCCCAGTACCCCCGGTGATACCTGTGACCCCAGTGAGACCAGTGTTCCCAATGAACCCCAGTGAAACCAGTGTTCCCAGCATCCCCCAGTGAGACCAGTGTTCCCAGCAGACTCCAGTACTCCCAGTAGCACCAGTGCTGCGGGCGCTGTGCCACCAGCGCTGGACACGTGTCCCCATGTCCCTGGGCCCTACCAGCGCTAATCCCTGGGCTTAATGGCTTTTGCTGAGCGGAGTGGGGCTGCCGTCACCGTCACTGTCGTGTCCCCCGGTGGGGGCCACGGGGCCCTCGGGGGGGCTCGGTGCAGCTGGCCCGTGTCCCGCGTCCCCACGTCCCTGTCCCCCACGGGCAGCGTGGCCATGGGGCTGTGGCAGAGCAAGAGGGTGAGTGGTGGCAGCTGGACTGCCTGGGGACACGGGGACCCTCTCAGACCTGGGATGGACCCCCTCCCCACCCCAACCCGTGTGCTGTGCTGAGGGTGGGAGGGGACACCCCCAGACCAGTCCTTGGGGACAATGTGGGTGCTGGCTGGCTCTGTGCCACCCCTGGTGCTCAGCCTGGGGACCTCTCGCCATCATTAGGTTCCAGAGTTAATGGGGAAAACCCATTCTCCTTTCCATCCCTTGCACTCACCCGGCCTCGAGCTCCCAGGGTGACTCTGTCCCCATGGGTGACAGTCATGTAGGGACAGAGGGTGTCCAGCCCTGGAGAATCCATGGTCGTGCCCCCTCCTCTGCTGGGAACACTGGTCTCACTGGGGGATGCTGGGGGTCACTGGTTTTACTGGGATGGGGGTGATGAGGAGGGAGCTGGTGCTGTGTCCCCAGCCCAGGGAGGACACGCAGTCAGGGACCAGGTGTCCCACTGTCACCCTGCTCTTTGCCTTCTCCAGGGAGATGACAGAGCCCCAAGGAGCAGCGACATGATGGGTGGGTGCTGAGGGGGGAGGGGGGTATGGGGACCCCAGGGTGATGGGGACCTGGGGGTGAGGGGGACCTCAGGGGTTGATGGGAATCTGGGAGTGATGGAGACCTGGGGGTGATGGGAATCTGGGAGTGAAGGGGACCTGGGGTTGATGGGGACCTGGGCTGATGGGGACCTGGGGTTGATAGGAATCTGGGAATGATGGGGACCTGCGGGTGATGGGGACCTGGGGTTGGTGGGAATCTGGGAGTGATGGAGACCTGGGGGTGATGGGGACCCCAGGGGTGATGAGGACCTGGGGGTGATGGGGACTTGGGGGAAGGGGATGCTGGGGGTGAAAAGGAGGCCAGGGACAGTAGAGACCCCAGGGATGGTGGGTAACTGGTGGTGATGGGGACCTGGAGGTGATGGGGACCTCAGGGATGATGAGGACCTGGGGTTGATGAGGACCTGGGGGTGATGAGGACTTGGAGGATGGGGATGCTGTGGGTGATAGGGAGGCCAGGGACTGTGGGGGGCCCCAGGGATGGTGGGTAACTGGTGGTGATGGGGACCTGGGGGTGATAGGGACCCCAGGGGTGGTGGGGATCTGGGGGTGATGATGACCCCAGGGATGGTGGGTAACTGGTAGTGATGGGGACCTGGGGGTGATGGTGACCCCAGAGGTGATGGGGATCTGGGGGTGATGGGGATCCCAGGGGTGATGAGGACCTGGGGGTGATGAGGACTTGGAGGATGGGGATGCTGTGGGTGATAGGAAGGCCAGGGACTGTGGGGACCCCAGGGATGGTGGGTAACTGGTGGTGATGGGGACCTGGGGGTGATGGGGTCCTGGAGGTGATGGGGTCCTGGGGGTGATGAGGATGCCAAGGACAATGGGGACCTGGGGATGATGGGCACCCAATAGAAGGTGGGGACCCTAGGGATAATGAGGACCCGAGGGCGTGATGGGAGAACATGGAGACCATCATGACACCTGAGGACAGGGATGCTTGGAGATGGGGATCCTGGAGGGTGCCAGGGGCTGGGGGACAGCACGTGAGGACCATGGGCTGTGACAACCCGAGACACCCAGGCTGGGGGACGTGGGGGCTGGTGTCCAGGATCTTGCCCTGTGCTGGCAAGTGGCTCTGGGTGAGGGAGCTGGGCAGCATCGCCCCAACCCCTGCTGACCCTGTCCCAGCCTGTCTCTTCCCTCATGGTGATCTCATACCCCGATGACCCCATTCCAAGTGATCCTCTCTGACCCATGCCCCCCTGGCCCTGGTGACCCATGCCCTGGTGACTTGTCCCTTGGAGACCCTTCTCCTGGTGACCCCATCCTCTGTTGAGACATGGCCCCGGTGACCCCATCCACTGCTGATCTTCGATGACCCCTGCTACCCCTCCAGAGGGTGACGGGAGCAATGTCCTCTCCCCGGACATGGCCACCGATGGCCACAGGGAGCTCATCCAGCCCAAGAAGGTGCCAAACCCAATGCGGGAGTCCCGGAGCCACCGGGAGCTGCACCGAGAGCTGCTCTTCAGCCACAGCAGGTGTGTGGGGATGGGAACCAGGACGTGAGAATGGGATGATCCTCAGCTGGGTGGCCAGGTGAGGTGGTTCTGTTGGAGTTCATCCATCTCTTCGCACAGGGGGATCCTGCCCCGGCACAGGGCCGAGCTCCCGCGAGTGCTGGAGTGCCGGCGGCTGAGGCAACTGAGGGAGGAGCTGCGAGGACCCCCCTCCGACCTGGAGCAGCAGCTGAGGGAACGTCACCAGAGGCTTGAGGAGGTTTGTGCTATTCCTCTGTCCCCATCCGTGTGTCTCAGTAATCCATCACTGCAGCCAGTCCAGCCCTTCTGCCTTCATCTCACCATTCTCCATCCATCCATCCATCCATCCATCCATCCATCCATCCATCCATCCATCCATCCATCCATCCATCCATCCATCCACATATCCAGCTGTCTATCCCTTCCTCCCTCCCTCCCTCCCTCCCTCCCTCCATCCATCCATCCATCCATCCATCCATCCACATATCCAGCTGTCTATCCCTTCCTTCCTCCCTCCCTCCATCCCTCCCTCCATCCCTCCCTCCCTCCATCCATCTATCCATCCATCCATCCATCCATCCATCCATCCACATATCCAGCTGTCTATCCCTTCCTCCCTCCCTCCATCCCTCCCTCCCTCCATCCATCCATCCATCCATCCATCCATCCATCCATCCATCCATCCATCCACATATCCAGTTGTCTGTCCTGCATCTATCCATCCATCCATCCATCCATCCATCCATCCATCCATCCATCCATGTATACGGCTGTCCATCCATCCATCCATCCATCCATCCATCCATCCATCCATCCATCCATCCATCCATCCACATATCCAGCTGTCTATCCCTTCCTTCCTCCCTCCCTCCCTCCCTCCCTCCCTCCCTCCCTCCCTCCATCCATCCATCCATCTCATCCATCCATGTATCCAACTGTCCATCCATCCATCCATCCATCCATCCATCCATCCATCCATCCATCCACGTATCCAGCTGTCCATCCCTCCCTCCCTCCCTCCCTCCATCCATCCACTCATCCATTCTTGCATCCATCCTCACATCCATTCGCCCTACCACTCTTCAATCCCATCCACTCCTTGTTGTCCCACAGATTTAGGGGTGATGCCACACCAAGGGGACAGCTGGGAGAGGCCAGATCATGGGGACAGTTGTGAGGTGGCTGGGATGTTGGGACAGTTGGGTTGAAGAACAGCTGAGGGAGGCTTGACCTGGGGGGTGGCAAAGAGAATCTGCACTGATGATGGTCAAGGGATGGTCAAGAGCAGCCAGGTTGTGGGGATGGCTGAGGGAGCCTGGGTTGATGGGCACCCAGGTCTGGGGGTGTTGGTGAGAGGGACTGAACATGAGCCAGTAGTGGCCCAGGTGGTCAAGAAGGCCAATGGCATCTTGGCTGGGATCAGAAATGGTGTGACCAGCAGGTCCAGGGAGGTTCTTCTCCCTCTGGACTCAGCACTGGGGAGACCAAACCTCAAATCCTGTGTTCAGTTGTGGGCCCCTCAGCACAAGAAGGATGTTGAGGCTCTGGAGTGAGTCCAGAGAAGAGCAACGAAGCTGGTGAAGGGGCTGGAGAACAGACCTGATGAGGAAGGGCTGAGAGAGCTGGGGGTGTTTATCCTGGAGAAGAGGAGGCTGAGGGGAGACCTCATTGCTCTCTACAACTGCCTGAGAGGAGGTTGTGGAGAGGAGGGAGCTGGGCTCTTCTCCCAAGGGACAGGGGACAGGACGAGAGGGAATGGCCTCAAGCTCCTCCAGGGGAGGTTCAGGCTGGACATCAGGAAAAATATTTTTCCTGGAAAATGTCATTGGGCAGTGTCAGAGGCTGCCCAGGGAGGTGGTTGAGTCACCTTCCCTGGAGGTGTTTAAGGGACGGGTGGATGAGGTGCTGAGGGACATGGGTTAGTGATTGATGGGAATGGTTGGACTTGATGGTCTGATGGGTCTCTTACAACCTGGTGATTCTATGATTCTATGAAGGTGGCTGGGGGTGGGATGGCTGAGGGAACCCAGGATTGATGGGACATCCAGGCCAGGGGGTGACTGGGTGGTGAGGGTGGCTAAGGGAGCCCAGGTTGGTAGGTTACCCAGGTCAGGGGACGTGTGGGTGATGAGGAGAGCCAAGGGGACTCAATCTGGGTCCCATAACCACCCCTCCTGCCCCACTGCCACCACAGCACGAGCGAGAGGCAGCAGCAGGGCCTGAACCAGATCGTCGCCATGAGTTCCTGCTGGTGCGAGACAGCCTGAGGAAGATGAACCTCGCAGAGCCGGGCGCCCGGCAGACATGAGCAGGATCCAGCCTGGCAGAGCAGGTGCTTCTCCCTCGCACTGGGCACCCCCATCCCAGCCCATCCTCGCGCTGGGAACGGTGCCCAGCACCGTCATTCTGGTAGAGCTCGTGGTCGGGGGCAGCTGTGGGAGTTGCTGTCTCGGTGTCCCCAGAGCGGTGAGAACCTATGTGCCAGGGCTGGAATGAGCTGGCAGAACCGGGGGCGGCACGGGGACGCGGCAGGCAACGCTCTCACCCCGACCGGCACCTGCTCTGCCACTGCCTGACACCAAAAAGACAAGAAAAATAAAGGTTTTCATCTGGTTTTCTTAATGCAAATGTGCTGGGGACAGTGATGGAGGCAGTGGTTGGGGTGGCAGTGGCTTGGGTTGACGTTGCGTGGTGGGGACAGAGGGCGGCCATCGTGGCAGAGCTGCCGAGCGGGTTGGACGGCGAGGTTGGTGTCCACCCAAGGCCTTCAGCCATCACCTGGTGGCACAGAGCCTTCCTCCATGCCCCCGATCTTCCTCTCCCCCCTCCTTGCTTGGGGGGTTCCTTTCTTCTCATCGTGTTTATTAGTTCTGTTGCCAAAATTAAACGTGCTTCACCTCCTGCCCCTTCCACCCCACAGCCCTTACCCTGTTGGAAAGGAAGTGCGAGATGCTGTTTTTCAGCAGATCTCGCATCAACAACCCAACCGCCGGGCGCGGCCAGCACCGCCCTGGGCACCAGGGAGGGCACCCGGCCACCCCCATGGCTCCTGAGGAGCTCTCCGGCTCCGCTGATTATGATTACCCACTGGTGACCAACACGACACTGAACCAGGAGGTCTTCTCCAGGTGGGAGGTCATCTTCACCACCGTCTTCATCCCCATCCTCTACTCCTTCATCTTCCTCCTCGGCCTTCTAGGGAACCTCTTTGTCATCGTGCTGATGGCCAAGAGGAGCGGGAATAAGAGGACGGTGGACACCTTTGTGCTGAACCTGGCGGTGGCCGACGTCATCTTCATCTGCACGTTGCCCTTCTGGGTGGTGGCCGGGGCGCGGGGGAACCGCTGGCCGCTGGGCGAAGGGCTCTGCAAGGTGAGCAGCTTCGCCATCGCCGTCAACCGCTGCTCCAGCATCCTCTTCCTCACGGCCCTCAGCGTGGAGCGCTACCTGGTCATCAGGAAGGTGCTGGACACCAAGACGACGGGTTCGCGGAGACACATCCGCATCACGTGCGGCATCATCTGGGCAGCCTCCCTCCTCCTGGGTGCCCCGTCCTTGGTGTACCGGCAGCTGGATGGGGACGACTGCTGGGATGAAGACGGAGAGGACTTCAGCCTGGCCATGGTCTTCCTCACCTTCCTCCTGCCCTTGGGGGTCATCTCCTTCTGCTACTGCTCCATCTACTGCCGGCTCCAGCGCCACGTGCGGCTGGGCAGGGGCGTCCAGCGTTCCCACAGGGCCATTGTCACTATTGTGGCAGCTTTCCTCTGCTCCTGGTTGCCCCTCAACACCTGCAAGGTACTGCTCTTCTTCCTGGCCAAGGGTACGTTGGTCCTGTCGCAGGGGCAGGAGGTGGCCTTGAGGTGGGTGGTGGCCGCCAGCACCTGCCTGGCCTTCGTCAACAGCTGCGTCAACCCCCTGGTCTACGCCCTGATGGATGGACGCTGCCGTCCCCGATGTCCTCGTGCTCCGGGGACGGGTCCTGGGGCAGCTGCCCCTTCCTCCACCACTGACTCCAGCCTCCTCTTTGGGGTCCGGATCTGGACCAAGCCCCCCCCAGGTCCCCGGAGGAGGAGCGGGACCCAGCTCCGGGTGGCAGTGGGGGTCCCACGGGGCCACCCTGGGGTGAGCCCTCGACCCTGCTCCCCACCGTCCCCTGGTGCCACCGCAGACCCTGCTCCCCAGCCCTAAGCCAGGTCCAACTCGTGATCCCCAAGGGAGCTGCCTCCCCGCGCCCTCTCCGCAGCCTCAGCGCAGGCAGGATCCGGCCCTCAGGATAAACCCATCGCACCCCCCGGATGCTCTGCACAAGGCGCTGCTTCCGGAGCAGGAACGTGGCTTTAATTCCAATTTAATCCCAATATAATCCCAATTAATACAGATTTACCCTTATCACTAATGATATTTCAGTCTCGAAGCCTGAAATGCGCCAGGGGGAAAGGAGGGAGGGGCTGGGTTCTGAGGGTTGGGAGCCAAACTGATTAAAAAAAACCCACCTTTATTACTCCAAATCTGCCTTTCTTTTCTCTGAGCCTGCTGGGGTGCCTGTCATGTCCCCATCCCTCATGCTGCTGGGCAAGGGTTGGGGGGCTGTAGAAAAGACACCCTCACTAAATCACGGTGGGATCAGGGAGCTGTGGATGGAGGGGAAATTTGGGGCTGGACAGTGCTGCTTGTGGCCCTGTCTGCATCTGCCCGTGGCCCTGTCTACATCTGCCTGTGGCTGCTGGCTCTGTCGCTGCGTCTCCCCTGCCTGCGACCTCAGCTGCACCCTCAGCTGCACCCTTGGCCTGCGTCTTCCCTGCCTGCACCCTCAGCTGCCCCCTTGGTCTGAATCTCCCCTGCTTGCACCCTTGGCCTGCATCTCTCCTGCATTCACCCTGCCTGCACCTCTCCTGTCTGCTCCCTGCACATCTCCTGCCTGCTCCCTGCTTGCACCTCTCCTGTGTTCACCCTGCCTGCACCTCTCCTGCATCTCTCCTGCCTGCATCTCTCCTGTCTGCTCCATGCACCTCTCCTGCATTCACCCTGCCTGCATCTCTCCTGCATTCACTCTACCTGCATCTCTCCTGCCTGCTCCCTGCTTGCACATTTCCTGCATTCACCCTGCTTGCACCTCTCCTGTGTTCACCCTACCTGCACCTCTCCTGCATCTCTCCTGCCTGCATTTCTCCTGTCTGCTCCATGCACTTCTCCTGCATTCACCCTGCTTGCACCAAACCGGTCTGCTCCCTGCATCTCTCCTGCATCTCCCCTACCTGTACCTCTCCTGCATTCACCCCTATCTGCACCTCTTCTGTCTGCTCCCAGCATCTCCCCTACCTGCACCTCTCCTGCATTCACCCCTATCTGCATCTCTCCTGTCTGCTCCCTGCACCTCTCCTGCATCTCCCCTGCCTGCATCTCTCCTGCATTCACCCTCTCTGCACCTCTCCTGCATTCACCCCTGCTTGCAACTCTCCTGCCTGCTCCCTGCACCTCTCCTGCATTCACCCTTGCTTGCACCTCTCCTGCCTGCTCCCTGCTTGCACCTCTCCTGCATTCACCCTACCTGCACCTCTCCTGTATTCACCCAGCCTGCACCTCTCCTACCTGCTCCCTGCACCTCTCCTGCATTCACCCTGCTTGCACCTCTCCTGCATTCATCCTGCCTGCACCTCTCCTACCTGCTCCCTGCACCTCTCCTGCATTCACCCTGCCTGCATCTCTCCTGTCTGCTCCCTGCACCTCTCCTGCATCTCCCCTGCCTGCATCTCTCCTGCATTCACCCTCTCTGCACCTCTCCTACCTGCTCCCTGCACCTCTCCTGCATTCACCCTGCCTGCACCTCTCCTGCCTGCTTCCTGCACCTCTCCTGCATTCACCCTACCTGCACCTCTACTGCATCTCCCCTGCCTGCATCTCTCCTGCATTCACCCTACCTGCATCTCTCCTGCCTGCTCCCTGCACCTCTCCTGCACCTCCCCTGACTGCATCTCTCCTGCATTCACCCTGTTTGCACCTCTCCTGTCTGCTCCCTGCACCTCTGCTGCATCTCCCCTGACTGCATCACTCCTGCATTCACCCTACGTGCACCTCTCCTGCCTGCTCCCTGCACCTCTCCTGCCTGCTCCCTGCCTGCACCTCTCCTGTATTCACCCTACCTGCACCTCTTCTGCCTAATCCCTGCACTTCTCCTGCCTGCTCCCTGCCTGCCTGCACCTCTCCTGCATTCACCCTGCCTGCATCTCTCCTGTCTCTTCCCTACACTTCTCCTACATCTCCCCTGCCTGCATCTCTCCTGCATTCACCCCTATCTGCACCTCTCCTGCCTGCTCCCTGCCTGCATCTCCCCCACCTGCAGGTCTGCTTCCTGCACGCTTGCAGCTCCTCTCCTGCCTGCACCCTGCCTGTACTCTGCCCTCCGTACCAGTCCCGTGGGGCTGAGACACACTTTCCACCACCTGCCGTGTGGCAGCAGCGCAGGATGTGGCCAGCTCGCCTGTGTCTGCCACCCTGATTCATCTCACGCTGCACTGGTGGCCGCAGCGAGGCTGTTCCCATGGCCTGGCACAGCCCTGGTACAACCACGGCACGGCCCTGTCTGCCTGGGGATGTGACAGGGATGGGGACGGGCATGAAAAAAGCTTCAGATCCTGGCAGGTCCCTGCTCCAGGGAAGGGACGGTGATGGCCATGGCAGGGCAGCATGTGGCAGAGTGTGGAAAGGTGTGTTATGCCATACCATACCATACCTGGGCAGTGTGCCCAGGTGGCCAAGAAGGCCAATGGCATCCTGGCTTGGATCAGAAATGGTGTGACCAGCAGGTCCAGGGAGGTGATTCTCCCTCTGGACTCAGCACTGGTGAGACCATTCCTTGAATCCTGTGTCCAGTTGTGGGCCCCTCACCACAAGAAGGATGTTGAGGCTCTGGAGTAAGTCCAGAGAAGAGCAACGAGGCTGGTGAAGGGGCTGGAGAACAAGAGGAGCAGCTGAGAGAGCTGGGGGTGTTTATCCTGGAGAAGAGGAGGCTGAGAGGAGACCTCATTACTCTCTCCAACTCCCTGAGAGGAGGTTGTGGAGAGGAGGGAGCTGGGCTTTTCTCCCAAGGGACAGGACGAGAGGGAATGGCCTCAAGCTCCACCAGGGGAGGCTCACAATGGACATAATGAAAAAATATTTCACGGGAAGGGTCATTGGGCACTGGAACAAACTGCCCTGGGAGGAGATTGAGTCACCTTCCCTGTAGGGGTTTAAGGGACGGGTGGACAAGGTGCTGAGGGACATGGTTTAGTGATTGATGGGAATGGTTGGACTCGACGATCCGGTGGGTCTCTTCCAACCTGGTGATTCTACGATTCTATGATTCTTCGATTCGATGATTCTCTACCACATCCTTCTGTACCATTCCCTGCCTCTCCATGCCAGCGCAGTCTACTTTGCCAGCCCAGCCTCGCTCCCCATGGCAGTGGGGCGGAGGCCGTGCGCGTGGGGCGTTGCGGGTTGCGCCGGCGGCTCGGGAAGGTGTTGCTCACCCGCTCCTCCCCTCCACCTCAAGTCCCAGCACGTCCCTGTGTCCTGGGCGCAGCAGAGCCGGCAGCGAGCGCCCAGGTAAGGCTCTGGCCCCCAGCCCCACTGCAGGCCTCCTGAGCCCCTTCCCTTTTCCTGCCTCAGTTTCCCCAGCGGGATGGGGAGCAGTGTGGGGAAACTGAGGCACAGCCAGGGTGAACGCAAGGTACAGCCAAGGTGAACGCAACTCAAGCCTAGGGGTGAGCGACCTCTCCTTTCAAGAGCAGAGGGGTCTCAGGGTGCTATATGGCACCTACATTCCCAGCACCGGCGGCCGCTCCCACCTCGGGAGCCACCTTCGGCCTAGGTGGAAGAGAAATGAAAACTGGGAGAGGCGCCCAGCGAAACCAAGCGAGGCAGGAGAGAGAGAGAGAGAGGCTCCCCCCACCCTGAGCACCTTTGCCCCCGGGAGGGGTCCCAGCCGGCAGGCCTGGCTGCACGTGGGCGCACACCTTTGTTTATCGTAGGGCCTACAAGAAGGCAGGGAAAGCAAACACAGGCCTCGCCTTCCTGCTCCTGCCGCCATCGTGGAAGGACGAGGCGATGCTGGGGGTTGGGAGGGGTTGGGGTGGTGGGGGGGCACCCATGGGTGCTGTCTCCTCGCTGTCGCCCGTAGGATTCCGGCTCGGCATGGGCGAGGCGAGCGACACCGACAGTGGGATCACGCTGCACTCGGGTAAGCGCTGGAGGGTGGTCGACGGGCTTGGGGTGGCCCTGTCCCCCCCACTATGTGCTCTTAGAGCCACCAAGCTGAGAACGGGCACTTCAGTCCACGGAAGACACATCGAACATCCTTAAAGGGTGGGAATGGGGGGTTTCCCCACTTTTTTGGTGGGGGATGCAAGAGTGGCGTGGGGGGGGGGGTCGGGGAGGCCTCGGGCTGGGTTTGACTCAGCCCAGTTCCGCTCAGGGATGGCTGAGTCAGGGCAAAACCCTTCTCTTGTGTCCCGTAACCCCCTAACCCCCCCTCGCTGCTCTGGGAAATCACGGCTGGGGAAGTCTGAGCACCCATGGGGCACAGGGAGGGGCTTGGGGATGATTTAGACTGCGCTGGGGCTGGGGCAAACGGAGGCAGGGAGGAATGGGGGAAACTGAGGCTGGGAGGATGGGGAAACTGAGAGAGTGAGGATGGGGAAACTGAGGCAGGGAGGCTGGGGAAACAGAGGCAGTGGGGATGGGGAAACTGAGGCAGGGAGGAATGGGGGAAACTGAGGCAAGGAGGCTGGGGAAACTGAGGCAAGGAGGCTGGGGAAACTGAGGCAGTGAGGCTGGGGAAACTGAGGCAAGGAAGCTGGGGGAACTGAGGCAGTGAGGCTGGGGAAACTGAGAGAGTGAGGATGGGGAAACTGAGGCTGGGAGGATGGGGGAAACTGAGGCAGAGAGGCTGGGGGAAACTGAGGCAGGGAGGCTGGGGGAAACTGAGGCAGGGAGGCTGGGGAAACAGAGACAGTGGGGATGGGGAAACTGAGGCAGGGAGGAATGGGGGAAACTGAGGCAAGGAGGCGGGGGAAACTGAGGCAGTGTGGATGGGGAAACTGAGGCAAGGAGGCTGGGGAAACTGAGGCAGTGAGGCTGGGGAAACTGAGGCAAGGAAGCTGGGGAAACTGAGGCTGGGAGGATGGGGAAAACTGAAGCAGGGAGGCTGGAGGTGGGGAATGGGGCAGCCTGGGTTGATCTCAGCAGGCGTCCGTGTGCCCGTCTGTCTGTCCGCAGGCCCCGACAGCCCCGTGTCGCCCCTGAAGGAGCGGGCGCAGGTGGGGCGCAGGCGGCAGCAGGCGCTGGAGGCCCGGCTGGAGGGCTGTGTTCAGGAGCTGCGGCGGCTCTGCCTGCGCGAGGCGGTGAGTGGGGCTTGGGGGGGACCCCCTGATCAACCCCCTCCCACATCCCCAAATCCCCACAGCAGTGGCTCAGAGTCCCTGTGCTGTCCCCAGGAGCTGACAGGAACGCTGCCTCGCGAGTACCCCCTGAAAGCCGGAGAGAAGCCCCCCAAGGTCCGGCGCAGGATTGGAGCTGCCTTCAAGCTGGATGAGACCCTCGTCCTGCGTGGGGCGGTGAGGGGCTCCCTGGGGTGCAAGCCGAGGGGAGAGGATGTCCCTGGGGTGGGCGGTGGGGAACCCTCCATCCCACCCCATCCCCAAGCTGTGGAGTGTGTCCAAGCATCACCCAGAGATGCCACCAACCCCATCCCATAGGATTGGTGCTGCCTTCGAGCTGGATGAGACCCTCACCCTGTGTGGGCTGATGAGGGGCTCCCTGGGGTGCAAGCCGAGGGGAGGGGATGTCCCTGGGATAGGGGGAGGGGATGTCCCTGGGGTGGGCAGTGGGGAACTCTCCATCCCATCCCTGAGCCGTGGAATGTGTCCAAGTGTCACCCAGAGATGCCACCAACCCCATCCCATAGGATTGGTGCTGCCTTCGAGCTGGATGAGGTCCTCATGCTGTGTGGGCTGATGAGGGGCTCCCTGGGGTGCAAGCCGAGGGGAGGGGGATGTCCCTGGACTGGGCGGTGGGGAACCCTCCATCCCATCCCCGAGCTGTGGAGTGTGTCCAAGCGTCACCCAGAGATGCCACCAACCCCATCCCATAGGATTGGTGCTGCCTTTGAGCTGGATGAGACCCTCATCCTGCATGGGGCGGTGAGGGGCTCCCTGGGATGTGGGAGCAGTGAGGACCCCTCTCCATCCCATCTTAGATCTGTGGGAGATGCCCAAGCGTCACCCCGAGATGCCACCATCCCCATCCCATCCACATCCCCCTTCATTCCACGAAGCCTCCGTTCGTGTGCGAGTGTGGTGATAGAGTCATAGAGTCATAGAATCACCAGGTTGGAAGAGACCCACCGGATGATCGAGTCCAACCGTTCCCATGATGGTGGTTGGGTGCAGAGCACGTGTCCCCTCCCGTCCCCAGGACCCTCTGAGCGCCCTGGAGCGGGACCTGGCGCTGCAGCTGCAGATCGCCAAGGCTGCCCAGCGCCTGTGCCGCGAGGAGAACATCAGCAAGCGGCTCCGCAAGCGCCGGCAGACGGCAGCCCTGCTGGAGGAGCAGAAGTTGAAGGACCTGGAGAACATCCTCAACCAGCGACGGCTCTTGGCTGGCCGACGGCCTTTGTCTGCAGGCGGTGGAATCGGTGCTGCCGACGGTGAGCCCCCTATGCCCTCCCGGAGCCCTCTGGTTTTGGGGAGGGGGGGGCTAGTTTGGGGGATGTTGGTGGTCAGGGAGGCAGAAATGGGTGCAGTTTGCTTGAGTGTCCATGGTAAATTCATAGAATCATAGAATCACCAGGTTGGAAGAGACCCACCGGATCATCGAGTCCAACCATTCCTATCAAATTCACCCCAATTCCCCATCTCCTGGTGAAAGCCCCATCCTTTGGATGAACCCTAATGCACCATCCCCATAGAATGCACCCCTCTGATGCACCCCGATTCTCCATCCCCTAATGAACCCCCTCCTTGGATGCACCCCAATAACACCATTTGCAGCTCAGGCCTCCCAATTCCCCATCCCCAGTGGATGCACCACCCTGGATGCATCCCCCAAAATACCCCCATGATGCACACCCGCCAATCTGCTCTGCCTGTGAGTTATGGTGGAAGCACCTCAATATGCTCTTCCCAGTTGGGGTGAACACACCCCAGTTCTTCACCCCTCTTGAATGCACCCTCACGAGTGCGCCCTGACATGGGAGTGCACCCCAATATTTCATCCCTGCTGATGGCACTGAGACACATGATTCTGGACGATTCCATCCCCTGCCTGCACCCCGATACCTCATCCCTAGTGACTGCATCCATATGAGTGCACCCCAAGGCTTCACCTCTGCTGGATACTCCCCACGATTGCCCCTCGATGCACCATGAACAGAAGAACAGGAGAACAGAACCTATGAGGAGCGGCTGAGAGAGCTGGGGGTGTTTAGCCTGGAGAAGAGGAGGCTGAGGGGAGACCTCATTACTCTCTACAACTACCTGAAGGGAGGTTGTAGAGAGGAGGGAGTTGGGCTCTTCTCCCAAGGGACTGGGGACAGGACAAGAGGGAATGGCCTCAAGCTCCACCAGGGGAGATTTAGGCTAGAGATTAGGAGGAAGTTTTTCACAGAAAGGGTCATTGGGCATTTGAATAGGCTGCCCTGGGAGGTGGTCGATTCACCTTCCCTGGAGGTGTTTAAGGGACGGGTGGATGAGGTCTTGAGGAACCTGGTTTAGTGTTTGACAGGAATGGTTGGACTAGAAGATACGTTGGGTCCCTTCCAACCTGGTTATTCTATGATTCTATGATCCCCAGCCAGTGCACCCCAAGGTCCTATTTGGTCCCCACTGTCGTGTCCCTGTACCGATGCCGAGTCCCCAGCATGTGCCTCAACTTCTTGGCTCCATCCCTGCCACCTTCCCAGGGCTCCGTCCCCTTGAAAGACCAGGAACATGGTGGTGCTGGCTCCTTCCCACCTGGTGCCCCCAAACCTGCCCAGCACCCCTCCTTCTGCCCGGCTCGGGCAGGCTGGGAGCTGCCTGCAGCACCGGCAACGCAGCTTGGCAAAGCCGGCCTGGCCGGTACCGCCACCGTCTCAGAGCGTGTCGGGACAGGCGGCGTGGGAGAAGGGGAGCGGAGGCCTCCAGGGACGCGTTGGGTGGCGGCGGGTGCCGTGGGAGCGTTTTGGCAGCCGTCAGCAGCGCGGGCACCGTTCTCACCCATCCCCTGCCCAACAGAGCTCAGCGTCTCCGATGAGAGCTCCCTGTCCGACACCGTCCTGCTGGAGGAGGGTAAGGGAGCTGCGGGGACCTTGGGAGGGCCAAGAGGTGCCCCTCTTGTGTCCCCTCCATCCCAACCTTCCATATCTGACACAGAGGAGATGCAGCCACTGGCACCTGCCACCCTGCGGGCGTCCCCATCGCCGGAGGAGCCCACTGAGGCAGTGGGGTCGGGGTCCTCCGCAGCCCCCTCCAGCCCCTGGAAGGAAACCAGCCTCGACAAACACTACGAGAAGGGGAAAAAAAGCAGCCTAGACACTGGAGATGGGGAAACCCAGGGCTCCCGGTGCTACCCTGGGTCCCCGCCAGCCGTCCTCCCCGTCGCCTCTGCCCCTGGCAGCCCTGACCCTGCGGCTGCACTGGTGCCCAGGATGGAGGACGTTCCTCCCTATCGCTTCGTCCCCATCAGGACGTTGGTGCTGTGCCGGCAGGCGGGATCCAGCGCTCCCAGCACCCCAGAGCCATCAGGCCGGCGTGGACAATCCCAGTCCCTGAGGTACGTTCCGTGCGTGAGGAGGGAGGACAAGGGCTTCTGCAAGGAAAGATTGAGGTAACCACACAGAATCATAGAATCACCAGGTTGGAAGAGACCCCACCGGATCATCAAGTCCAACCATTCCCATCAAACACTAAACCATGTCCCTCAGGACCTCGTCCACACATCCCTTAAACACCTCCATGAAAGGTGACTCAACCTCCTCCCTTGGCAGCCTGTTCCACTGCCCAATGACCCTTTCCATGAAAATTTTTTTCCTTACGTCCAGCCTGAACCTCCCCTGGCAGAGCTTGAGGCCATTCCCTCTCGTCCTGTCCCTTGGGAGAAGAGCACAACTCCCTCGTCTCCACAACCTCCTTTCAGGCAGTTGGAGAGAGCAAATGAGGTCTCCCCTCAGCCTCATCCTCTCCAGGATAAACACCCCCAGCTCTCTCAGACGTTCCTCATCAGGCCCATTCTCCAGCCCCTTTCACCAGCTTCGTTGCTCTTCTCTGGACTCACTTCCACGGGGAGGAGGACGGAGATAACCTCATGAGGAATAGGATGAACATAACCCCATGGAGACAGAACTAAATCCATGGGGAAGAGGGGGGGAATAACCCCACAGAGAGGGCAGAGGAGGATAGAGATAACACTGTGGAGATGGTAGAGCTGCACTTGTGGGGAGGAGGATGGAGTGGATCCATCCCTGAGGATGGGCATAACCCCATGGGAAGAGAATGAAGATATCCAATGGGCACGATTGAGATGAACCCGTAGGGAGGAGGTTGAAAATGACTCCCTGAGGGGAAGGATAGAGATATCCTTATGGGGAGGATGGAACTAAAGCTGTGGGGAGGCAGCTGGAGATAATCCCAAAGGGGAGGGAGATGGTGCAAGCCCTGTGGAGAGGAAGGAGCTAACCCCATGGAGAGGAGATTGGAGATAATGCCAGGGGAGGGATGGAGCTAAAGCCACGAGGGAAAGAACAGAGATAATCCTATAGGGAAGATGGGGACAACCCTGTGGGGAGGAGTCTGGAGCTACCTCTAAGTTGAGGACTGACATAAATCCATGGGGAGGAGGATGGAGATAATCCTGTGGGGAGGATGGAGTTAAATCCTGGGAGGAGGAGGTTGGAGCTGAGCCTATAGGAAGAGAGGATGGAGCTAACCCTTCTCTTCCAGAGAAGAGCAACAAAGCTGGTGAAGGGGCTGGAGAACAGGCCTGATGAGGAAGGGCTGAGAGAGCTGGGGGTGTTTATCCTGGAGAAGAGGAGGCTGAGGGGAGACCTCATTGCTCTCTGCAACTCCCTGAGAGGAGGTTGTGGAGAGGAGGGAGCTGGGCTCTTCTCCCAAGGGACAGGGGACAGGACGAGAGGGAATGGCCTCAAGCTCCACCAAGGGAGGGTCAGGATGGACATCAGGAAAATTTTTTTCCCGGAAAGAGTGATTGGGCAGTGTCAGAGGCTGCCCAGGGAGGTGGTTGAGTCATCATCCCTGGAGGTGTTTAAGGGGCAGGTGGATGAGGCGCTGAGGGACATGGTTTAGTGTTTGATGGGAATGGTTGGACTCGATGATCCAGTGGGTCTCCTCCAACCTGGTGATTCTATGATTCTATGGAGATGGTGAAGCTCACACTGTAGGGAGGTTGGAGTCAAACCCACAGGGAGTAGGCTGGAGCTGACCTCATGGGGTCCTCAGCCTTCACCGTTCTGTCTTGCCCTGACTTTTTCATTACTCTCTACAACTACCTGAAGGGAGGTTGTAGAGAGGAAGGAGCTGGGCTCTTCTCCCAAGGGACAGGACAAGAGGGAATGGCCCAAGCTCTGCCAGGGGAGGTTCAGGCTGGAGATTAGGAGGAAGTTTTTCCCAGAAAGGGTCATTGGGCATTGGAATAGGCTGCCCAGGGAGGTGGTTGAGTAACCTTTCCTGGAGGTGTTTAAGGGACGGGTGGATGAGGTCTTGAGGGACTTGGTTTAGTGTTTGATAGGAATGGTTGGACTAGAAGATCCGATGGGTCCCTTCCAACCTGGTTGTTCTATGATTCTATGATTTGGGTGGGTGGTGAGGAGAAGGGTGACACAGCCATCCTGCCCACAGGGTGGAGGCCTGCTGGCAGCCTGGTGAGACGCGTGGCCGCAGCGCCGTCCCTCGCCGGCGCCCCACGTACTACACGGTGACCGTGCCCACCTCCTGCATCTCGACCCCCGGCCCCACGTGCTGCTCCGGCTCCGATGACAGCATCTCCGACCTCTCCAGCGTCTCCCACGCTACCTCCCCGGGCAGCAGCAGCCCCGACGTCTCCTTCCTTCGCCCCCCAGTCCCACCACCGCTCGTCGAAGCCGGTTATTACCCCCGGGGTGCCCACCGCTTCCTGCCACCCTCCGGCCCCCCAGCTTTCTTCTACGAGCAGGACCTGGCGCCGCTGCGCTACCAACGCCTGGTGCCCTCGCACAGCCGCATCGTGCGCACGCCCTCGCTCAAGGACTACGCGCCGGTGGGCAGCCGCGGGATCTCCAAGGCCACCGTGACCGAGGAGCTCAAGTCGTGGCACCAGCGCGCCCGGCTGCGGGGGGCCCGGCCCCACTCCCTCGACCGCCAAGGCGCCTTTCGGGGACCGCGTGGTGGCACCGCAAGGGACGTGACCATCTCTCGTGGAGTCTTGATGAGGGCTCAGGTAGGATGTGGGGTCCAGCTGGTGTGGGGATATCGGGGTGTAGGATGGCAGACCCCTGGGTGCTGCTCTGTGGGTGACTGGAGTTGTCACTCTGAGGTGGTTCAGTTACATCTGGCTCTGGTGGGGTCCCCATGAGGGTTCCCAGAGCAGGAATGGGGCCCCAAGGGGATCCATGGGGAAGAATTCTGGTTCCGTAATTGTCCAGGTCTAACGAAGCTTTCTGGGGCAGGACTACGGCCTCAGAATGGTGTTGGGGACAGGACCAAGATCTCTTTGAGGGTCTCTATGGGCAAGTGCAGAGTCCCACAGGCCAAGCCTGGAGCCCCACGAGGTTCTCTGAGGCATGAGGAAGATCCTTTTGGGCAGGATCAGAGTCCTGAGTGGGTCCTAGGGGGAGGCTTGGGGTCCTGAGGGGATGTTGGGAGGAAGAACTGGGGTCTCATGAGGGTCCCCTGAGGCCAAACCTGAGCAGGTCCCTGGAACAGGACAGGTGAAGGTATCCTGGGACAGGCCCAGGGTCCCAGAAGGGTCCCTTAGGCAAGACTGGTGATCCCACAACCAGGTCTGGGGTCTTGTAGGGTCTTGGGGCCAGGACCACATACCCACAAGGTCCCTTGGAGCAGGATGTGGACCTTCTGGGTGTCTCTCTGGGCAGGTCCAGGGTCTCAGCAGTAGGTCCCTGGGGGAGCACTGGGGTCTCCTGGGCAGGGGTGTCCCTACAGTCATTTTGGGGTCTGAGTGGCCCCCCTCCACCTGGGATGTCCAGTTGGGATGGGTGCACGCCGTAGCCTGCACAGTGGGCTGGGGAGGCTGCCCCCTTGGCACAAACATGCTGAGGAATCTGGGACCCGCAGCTGTGCCCCCCCCAAACATCCCACCCCCCCTGTCCCCCTGGGATGTGCCCTGGCACGAATCATAGAATCATCGAATCATAGAACAACCAGGTTGGAAGGGACCCATTGGATCATCCAGTCCAACCACTCCTATCAAACACTAAACCAAGTCCCTCAAGACCTCATCCACCCGTGTCTTAAACACCTCCAGGGAAGGTGACTCAACCACCTCCCTGGGCAGCCTATTCCAATGCCCAATGACCCTTTGTGTGAAAAACTTCCTCCTAATCTCCAGCCTAAATCTCCCCTGGTGGAGCTTGAGGCCATTCCCTCTTGTCCTGTCCCCTGTCCCTTGCGAGAAGAATCATAGAATCATAGAACAACCAGGTTGGAAGGGACCCATTGGATCATCCAGTCCAACCATTCCTATCTAACACTAAACCATGTCACTCAAGACCTCATCCACCCATCCCTTAAACCCCTCCAGGGAAGGTGACTCAACCACCTCCCTGGGCAACCTGTTCCAATGCCCAATGACCCTCTGTGTGAAATGAGGTGTGATGGTGGCGCCCACGGGTTCCTTCTCTCACGCAGGTGCCCCCACTGCACGTCCTGCGGCGCTCGGCGGATGGTGTGCCCGTGCAGGTGTATGTGCCTGAGAACGGCGAGATCGTCACACAGGTGTAAGCGTGGACACCCCCTCCCCCTCCATCCTGGGGGTGCACAGCCTGGCTGGCCCAGGGACAGCGGGGATGGGGCCATGTTCCCCCCCTCATCATGGGGTTGGGGACATGGGTGGGAGGTGCAGCCACCCTCCCAGCACCCCTGGGGTGCACGGGGCTGGGATGGGGTGGCTAGGGCTGGCCCCCCCTCCATACCCTCGCTGGCACTGTGACCCCAGCACTGATGGTGTCACCCTGACCCTGATGCTGACAGCACCACTGTCACCCTGATATTGATGGTGTCATTGTGACCCCGATGCTGATGGTGCCACCAGGTCCCCAATACCGGTGGTGTTGCCACTGTCCTCACTTTGGATCTCTAATAAAATGTGGTTGTTGATGTGCTCCTGTCCTTGCCATCCTCTTGGGGTGTGTTACTTCTGTCCCCAGCCCTGTCCCCGACCATGTCCCCCATCCCCTGCAGCTGGTGCCAGGTCAGCATTGCCAGGTTCTGGCCCTGATGGGGTCTGGCTGTGCCTCTGGGGGATTGGGATGGTGGCAGGGTGACCTGTGTGCCAAGGGGGCTCCCCAGGTCCAGCCGTGCCCCCCGGCACCCAGTGAGGGAAGGTAAGGATGTGGGTGCTGAGAAAGTGGGTGCAGGGAAGGGAAGAGGTGGAGGGAAGGGATGGGACACAGGGGTGGGATATGGGGATCCTGGAATAACAGAAACATAGAATCACCAAGTTGGAAAAGACCCACCGGATCATTGAGTCCAACCATTCCCATCAAACACTAACCCATGTTCCTCAGCACCTCACCCACCCGTCCCTTAAACCCCTCCTAGAAAGGTGACTCAACTTCCTCCCTTGGCAGCCTCTGCCAGTGCACAATGACCCCTTCCAGGAAATGTTTTTTCCTGATGTTCAGCCTGACCCTCCCCTGGCAGAGCTTGAGGCCATTCCCTCTCGTCCTGTCCCTTGGGAGAAGAGCCCAGCTCCCTCCTCTCTACAACCTCCTTTCAGGGAGTTGGAGAGAGCAATGAGGTCTCCCCTCAGCCTCCTCTTCGCCAGGATAAACACCCCCAGCTCTCTCAGCCATTCCTCATCAGGCCTGTTCTCCAGTCCCTTCACCAGCTTTGTTGCTCTTCTCTGGACTCACTCCAGAGCCTCAACATCCTTTTAGTGCTGAGGGGCCCAGAACTAAACACAGGATTCAAAGTTTGATCTCCCCAGTGCTGAGTACAGAGGGAGAATAACCTCCCTGGCCCTGCTGGTCATGCCATTTCTGATCCAAGCCAAGATGCCATTGGACTTCTTGACCACTTGGGCCACTGCTGGCTCATGGTAGTTGCTGTCAACCAACACCCCCAGGTCCCTCTCCTCCTGGCAGCTTTCTAGACAGACTTCTCCTAATCTGGAGCTGCTCAGGGTTGTTGTGCCCCAAGTGCAGGATCTGCCATTTGGCCTTGTTAACCCTCATCCCATTGGTCTCAGCCCATGGATCCAGCCTGGTCAGATCCCTTTGGAGCCTCCTGACCCTCCAGCAGATCCAGCTTCCACCCAGCTTAGTGTCACCTGCAAACTTGCTCAGGGAGCACTCAATACCTTCATGGAGGTCATTGATGAAGACATTGAACAGGGCTGGATCGGGGCAGGGGTCCAGATTGGATAGAGAGGAAGGGGGGCAAGGATGGGGTGCAGGGGGAATAAGGGGTGCGTGGAAGGAGAATGGTGGCAAGGGAAGGATGGGATAGGAGCAGGGGTACTGGGGAGGAAAATGATGGGGAGCGGGGAGCAGGGCTGGGGTGTGTGCAAGGGAAGGGGTGTGAGGGCTGTGAACGGCAGGGAGACGGGGAAGGGGAGCTGAGATGGGGGAAGAAAGGGATGCAGGAGGAGGGGTGCGAGGATGAGTGAGGGGATGGAATGGGGTGCAGGGGAAGGGGTGCAGGGACAAGGGACAGGGTGCACGGGAGGGGAAAGGGGAAATAAGGGATGCCAGGGAGGAGTGTGGGGATCAATGAATGGATAGGGTACAGCAGGAGGGGGAATGAGGGGTGCAGCGGAGGGGAGGGGGAAATAAGGGGAGGGGTACAGGGTGAGCGAAGGGATGGGGTAGAGGAGGAGGGTGAGTAAGGGGCTCAGGGCTGGGGAGGGATGTGCAGAGGTGGGATGTGGGATGCTGGCAAGGGATATGATGGGGATTGGGGGGTGGGGCAGGGGAAGGATGGGGAGCAGGAGGAGGATGGGGGATGGCGGTGGGGGGGATGGGGAGCAGTGGGGGATCATAGAATCATAGAACAACCAGGTTGGAAGGGACCCATCGGATCATCGAGTCCAACCATTCCTATCAAACACTAAACCAAGTCCCTCAGGACCTTACCACCAGTAGCCTTAAACACCTCCAGGGAAGATGAATCAACCACCTCCCTGGGCAGCCTATTCCAATGCCCAATGACCCTCTGTGTGAAAAGCTTCCTCCTAATCTCTAGCCTAAATCTCCCCTGGTGGAGCTTGAAACCATTCCCTCTCATCCTGTTCCCTGTCCCTTGGGAGAAGAGCCCAGCTCCCTCCTCTCCACAACCTCCTCTCAGGGAGTTGTAGAGAGTAATGAGGTCTCCTCTCAGCCTCCTCTTCTCTAGGCTAAACACCCCCAGCTCTCTCAGGCGCTCCTCATAGGGCCTGTTCTCCAGCCCCTTCACCAGCTTCATGGCTCTTCTCTGGACTCGCTCCAGAGCCTCAACATCCTTCTTGTGGTGAGGGGCCCGGTAGGAGTTGGTGCTTGCTATTTATTCAGGTTTCGGATCACTTATCAGGCTAAGATAAGACTAATTTTGCCACAACAATTAATTAAGCTTTGTGTACGTGTCTTATATTGTAGTATTGCTGGAAAATCAGCAGGTTGCGCTAACTGATCAGCCAAAAGGCACAGTTGGTAATGTTTTAAGCAGACAGCAGACTGTAGAAATCTGAGTACTTTGCCTCTCTTTGCTAAGTATGAGCTGAGGATGAAGCTGAAGCTGTGCTGGTCTACAATTCTGATTGAAGACTCCACCTCAGGTTCATTTTGCTTTTGTAACTTCCTTGCTAAACCTGAATTAGGCAGGTTTTAGTGAGGAGGATGGAGGAACACAAAGAACCTTCCCTTTTTAAATGAGGAAAGCCAATAACTGGGTTTAAAATTGAGATTTTAACCAAGTGAAACTCAGGTGGAAGTGTCTCTTTTCTGCAGGCAGCCAACTTTGTGATATAAATTAACAAAAAATACTTGATTAATATTGGAAAACCCTGGGGAATTTTGCTGAGATGTTTCTGCTCTCAGCATAAGGAAAAGGTTCTTTCACTGAACACTCAGTTCTAGTGGCTCACGATCAATGTCTGGTTGCTGTCTGCCCCTACAGGCTTGGGTTGTATATTTATAGAACACTGATGTTTCATTCATAGCAAAGTTAAAGTGGTTCCTGAGGAAGGTGAGTGGGACACAGCAGGTTAAGCACTTCTCAGGGATGCAGCAAATATCTTTCTGTAGATTCTTAGAAAATACAAATCTCCTGTCAGGAAGAGCTCTTTAGCTCTAGTAGAGCCCTTTAGCCCTAGTAGCATGTTGGCAGCCTTGGCCTGAAAAGCCCTGTCCTATTAACAAGAGCTTGTTGTCCTGGGAAAGACTTCAGCTGATTCACTAATGGAAAGAAATGCCTCACTTGGAGAAAAAGAAACTAGGGTGTGCCAAGGCAATCCTGAAGCAGGAGTCTCGGGAAAAGGAATGAGTTCATTAATGTTGTTTTATGCTTTCAGTTGTTGGCTCCAAGAACGATTTGGGTTTCAGCTCTATATGGATTTATTTTCTCCCCAGCCACACTAAGCAAAGGAGAACCCAGCACAAATTCTGAGATGGCACCGAAGAAATTCAAAGCAATTTGTAGTGAGGCAGTCCTTTAATAACGTGATTTTTCCATATGCAATCGCAAGTGAAATTTCTGGCTTATTAAAGAAATATTCATATTTGGTTGCCTGCAACCAGTGCTGCTCAGCATCAAGTATCCACCACCTCCCAGCCACTTGTCCGTTCCCCAGATTTTAAGGACAGTTTGTAACTATTCCTGCCTGTTGCACAATCCTGGACTTTAGGAAGACAGAAGGGGAAAAGGTTGAAATGACATTAAAACAAATCCCTGGGCAGATGCCTTTGCCTTCCCACCATTGCTCTTGGTTCATGGAAAGAAGTTCAGCTGGGCGGACACAGCTCTGTGCTGGACATCACACCCTGCCTCATGCTGGGAAAATCTGATTAGGTGAGCTGAGAAATGAGACCTTGGTGCCCCATTCCCATTAGCTGGCTTCTTTCATGCACCCCAGATACTGCCACGTGGCTACTGCTGAACCTGCAGAGATATTGCCACGTGGCTACTGCTGAACCTGCAGCACCAACAGTGAGAGACG
>JAUMJK010002112.1:0-24996 GCA_033558105.1 Coccyzus lansbergi
CAGGGGACAGCCCAAGCGCCCGCGCTTTACGGCAGTGTGGCACCTATTGTGCCCCCAGTGCCCTCCCAGTAACCCCCAGTGCCCTCCCAGTGCCTCCCAGTAACCCCAACGCCCTCCCAGTGCCTCCCAGTGCCTCCCAGTAACCCCCAACGCCCTCCCAGTGCCTCCCAGTAACCCCAAACGCCCTCCCAGTGTCTCACAACAACTCCCAGTCAACACGAGGAGGCCCCAGCTCGTTACCCATTTAATGAGGGGACATCAGGGTTGGGGTCAGGGTAGAAAACAGAAGAGCCTTTGGGGTCATGGAGGAGCCTTTGGGGTCAGGGGAGACGACCCCAGAGGGATGTGGAGAGGTCAGGGGGGATCCCAGGGGAATATGGGGAGGTCAGGGGGGACCCCAAGGGGTTATGGGAGGTCAGGGGGGACCCCAGGGGGATGTGTGGGGTCAATGGGGGTCAGAGCGATGCCCTCGCGGAGCTGCCGTCTCGTCCCTCAGTTGCAGCAGAAGAAGTCGACGTCGTTGAGGCCTGTGTCGTCCCTGCCGCGGCGCGGAGGAGCCTCCAGGCGGGTGCGGAGGCCGCAGACGCCTCCCCCGGGGGGGCAGGAGGAGCTCCAGTTGCCCCAGGTCCCCGCCAGGCCCCCCTGGCCCTCCAGCAGCCGCCCGTCCGAGCAGGTGGCGGCCAGGTTGTTGGCGGCCGTGTCGTCCCACAGGCCTCGCGGGGCCTCCACGCGCAGCCGGAAGGAGCTCAGGCGGCCGCGGCTGCAGCTCAGGGCCGGCAACCAGCTCCCCTTGCTTGGGGGGACGGGGACAGCGGGGTCACCGACCTCACCCCCAAGGCCTCGAACTTCACCCTCAAGGCCACCGGCGCCACCCCAAGGCCACCCTCTTCACCCCCAAGGCCACCAACTTCACCCTCAAGGTCCCTCAAGGCCTCTAACTTCACCCTTAAGGCCACTGGCACCACCCCAAGGCCACCAACGTCACACCCAGGGACCCCCAAGGCCACCAACGTCACCCCCAAGGCCCACGAAGGCCCCTCAAGGTCACCATCTTCATCCCCAAGGCCCCCAAGGTCACCCCCAAGGCCACCTTCTTCACCTCCTAGATCCCCCAAGGCCACCACCTTCACCCCCACGGCCACCACCACCATTCCATGGCCACCAACGTCGCCCCCAAGCTCCCCCAAGGCCACCAACTTCATCTCTATGGCCACCAGCACCACCCCAAGGCCACCGATGTCACCCCCGAGGCCCACTAAGGCCCCTCAAGGCCACCATCTTCACCCCCAAGGCCACCAGCACCATCCCAAGGCCACCAACGTCACCCCCAAGGCCCACTAAGACCCCTCCAAGGCCACCATCTTCATCTCTATGGCCACCAATGTCCCCCCAAGGCCACCACCTTCACCCCCAGGGACCCCCATGGCCACCAACATCACCCCCAAGGCCACCCCCTTCACCCCATGCCCCCCTCCCACCCCCCTCAGTGTCCCCCGACTCACGTCCCCTCACTGGAGGTGACGGTGGCCCCGGTGGCCCCGTTGCCACAGAGCAACCTGACGGCGTTGAGGGCCGTGTCGTCCCCAAAGAGCCCCTGAGGAGGCTGCACCTGCCGGAGACCCCGAGTTGCCATCAACCCCCGTGCGACCCCTGACCCCACCGGGTCCCCAACCAACCCCACCAGGTCCCACCTTGAGCTGGAAGCCGGTGGCGAAGGAGCCCTTGGGGCAGAACTCGGGGTCCCCCCAGTCCCCCCAGGGGCCCCCGTTCTCCACCGACAGGGCCGCGCTGGCCGCCTCGCGGCTCCAGGCCCAGGCCGGGGCCACCAGGGCCACCAGCAGGAGCCAGATGCCACCCATGGTCCCCCCCTCCCCGGTGCCACTGCTGGCAAAGGGGACAAGGACCTCGAGGGACAACGAGGTCGTCGCCGCCTCCAGGTGGGACCTGAGGGAGAAGCTCCTATCAGGTCACTCCGTGTCCAGTTTGGGACCTTCTGAGGGCGTCACCGAGGGGGTTGGTGGCCTGAGGGTCACCCCGATGGCCTCCTGGCCCCGTCGGACGCCTCCACCCCCTGTCCCGGAGCTCCCGTTGGCTCCAGCAGGAGGGACGTGGGCTCCAGGCCCCGAGAACATGGAGAGGAACCTGATCCTCAACTTTTTTCGGGTGTCCCAGGGGTCCTCAGAACCTCCAGAAGGTGTTTCATGGTGTCTTGAGAACCTTCAGATCAGGGTTTGGGGTGTCCCAGGGTCCTCAGAACCCCCAGGAGGTGTTTTATGGTCTCTTGAGGACCTTCAGATCAGGGTTTGGGGTGTCCCAGGGTCCTCAGAACCTCCAGAAGGTGTTTTATGGTCTCTTGAGGACCTTCAGATCAGGGTTTGGGGTGTCCCAGGGTCCTCGGAACCCCCAGGAGGTGTTTTATGGTCTCTTGAGGACCTTCAGATCAGGGTTTGGGGTGTCCCAGGGTCCTCAGAACCCCCAGGAGGTGTTTTATGGTCTCTTGAGGACCTTCAGATCAGGGTTTGGGGTGTCCCAGGGTCCTCGGAACCTCCAGAAGATGTTTCGTGATGTCTTAAGGACCTTCAGATCCCTCAGATCAGGTTTTGGGTGTCCCACGCTCCTCAGAACCCCCAGAAGGTGTTTGATGGTGTCCAGTGGAGGAGCCGAACCCCAAGGAGCCCCTGAGAGTGCCTCATTCCCCTCCCTCCACGTGGCCACCAGGGCTAGAAGGCCCCAGCTCCACCCTCAAAGCCCTCGGTGGCCACAACCATCAGTTCGACCACAATATCCATGATAAAACCGCTCCCAGAGCCATCTTGGTGGCCACAGCAAAGCCTCCGACCCCCAGGGCCACCAGTGGCCACGAGCACCAGGCCCAAAGCCGCCCCCCCCCCCCGCCAGGGCCACCGGCAACCCCCACGGTGGCCACAAGCCCCATCGTGGCGGCCACAAGGCTCCCCACGGTGGCCACGAGCTGCCCCCATAGCGACCACGAGCCCCACGACGGTGGCCACCGAGTCAGGAGGGGCAGTAGCCAAGGAACCAGGTTTAATTCTGCTGCGATTACACGAGAGCCCGAACCCCGAGACTGGGTTGGGGGTGGGGGGGGGGGACACACACTGAGGGGGGGGGTGACACACTCGAGGGGGGTCATGGGGCCACCTGGGCCACCAAGAAGCCACCAAGAAGCCCCCCCCAACCCCCAACCCCCCCCCATGTGGGGCAATAAACGTCTCTGTTCATATTTATAGTCCCAGTGGTCCTCGTCGTGCCCCCCCCATAGCCCCCCCTTCCCCCACACTCCGGGGCCTGTTTTTTTTGGGGTGAAAGGAGGCGTTTTTGGCTGTGTGTGGTGTCCCCCCCCACCCCTTCCTCTCCAGATGGGGAAAGGGGGGGGGGGTGGTTTTTTGGGGGTCCCCCCCCTCCTCAGTCGTCGATGCAGATGACCTCCCCCCCCCGCGGCTCCTTCTTCTCGGGGCCCTCGGGCTCGCGCTTCACCAGGACGGGGGGGCCGTTGGCTGCTGGGGGGGGAAAGGGTCAAGGGAGGGGGGTTGGACACCCCAAAAAAACGGGGAGAGACCCCCCCAGAATGGACCCAGGACCCCCCCAGAATAGACCAAGGTGACTGGGACCCCCCCAGAATGGACCCCGGTCTGTGGGACCCCCCCAAAATGGACCCAGTAACCCCCAGAATGGACCCAAGCACCCTGGACCCCCCAAAAACGGACACAGGACCCCCCCCCAGCCTGGTCCCAGGTATCTGGGACCCCCCAGAATGGACCCTGGAAGCCCCAGAATGGACCCAAGCCCCCTGGACCCCCCCAAAAATAGACCCAGGACCCCCCTAGAATGGACCCAGGTATCTGTGCCCCCTCCTCTCACCGGTGATGAAGGACCCGGGGGGCATCTGGCTGTAGTTGGCCCCCCCGGGGGGGAGGGCGGCGGCCGGGGGGGCCCCGAAGGAGCCCCCGTAGCTGGGGGGGGTCGCGTAGGGCCCCGGAGGGAAGGTCTGGGGTGGGAGGGACAAACACATTGGGGTCACACACACTCCCCACGTCCCCCTTATCCCCATAAACCCCCATAAACCCCCATATCCCCATATCCCCCCATGTCCCCTTTCTCCCCTCATGTCCCCATTTCCCCCCATGTCCTCAGGTCCCCCTGTGTCCCCATATCCCCTATTCCCCCCATGTCCCCTTTCCCCCCCATGTCCCCATTCCCCAACCATGTCCCCATTCCCCCCACATCCCTATTTGCCTTCCACACCCTCTTTCCCCCCATGTCCCTCCATGTCCTCCTGTCCCCCCATGTCCTCATTTGTCCCCCCTGTCCCCACCATGTCCCCATTCCCCCCATGTCCCCTTTCCCCTCCATGTCCCCATTTCCCCCTCAACCTCATGTCCCCCCATGTCCCTGTTCCCCCACCAAGTCCTCATATCCCCAAGTCCCCATTCCCCTTCATGTCCTCATGTCCCCCCATGTCCCTGTTCCCCCTCCATGTCCTCATGTCCTCCCATGTCCCCATTTCCCCCCCAACCTCACATCCCTCCATGTCCCTGTTCCCCCTCCATGTCCTCATATCCCCATATCCCCCCAAGTCCCCATTCCCCTCCATGTCCTCATGTCCCCCCATGTCCCTGTTCCCCCACCAAGTCCTCATATCCCCATGTCCCCCCATGTCCCATTCCCCCCCATGTCCCCATTTCCCCCCATGTCCCCGTTCCCCCTCCATGTCCTCATTTGCCCCCACGTCCCCCTATCCCCTCGGTGTCCCCATTCCCCCCCCCCACGTCCCCGTGTGTGTCCCCCCCGCTGTGTCTCACGGTGGGGGGGTGGCTGTCGGTGCCCTTGCTGGCCAGGCGGCTGAGGATGCTGCGCTCGGACATCTGGAGCCGGGCGGCGATGGGCGGGATGCGCGAGAGGGTGGCCGGCAGGCGCGTCACGTCGGCCTTCATGTCACTCAGCAGCTCCTCCAGCTGGTTCAGCACTGGGACAGAGGAGCACCCCCCAACTCGTTAACCCCACGCTAATTACCTGCTTCACCCCTTCATCGTGCTTTACCGGCAGGTGAAGCGCTCCCTCCCACCCAATGGCTCAACTGTGGCTACCAACGGCCTAAGCGCGGCTACCGATGGCTCAACTGTGGCCACCGATGGCTCAACTGTGGCTACTCGGAGGGAACTCGGGGCTCGCTCGAGGTTCACTAACCCCTCAGAGGGAACTTGTGGGGAACTAATTGGTTCTCAGTGAGTAACGAGCTCATCAGGAGCTTGAGGGAAGGAGTAGGTTCCTTCTGGGTTACTCGGAGGAGCTCAAAGGGCCGAGAGGAGGCTTGGGGGAGGTTGCCCGGAGGCTCCATCCCTCCCGAGCTCCTGGTTTGTTCCTCACAGACCCTGAGACTCAGGCCCAGTTCCAACTGGGGTCACTCTGAGCTGAGTCTGAGCTTACTCTGAGCCTGAGCTTACTCTGAGCTGAAGCTGCACTTAGATCAAGCTGACTCTGAGCTCCCTCCGAGCTCATTAGGAGCTCATGATATGATCTCTCTCTGAGCTGAAGCCGCATTTACACCAAGATCACTCCAAGTTCACCCTGAGCTCCCTCCAAGCTTACCCTGAGCTCACTCCAAGCTCCAACCAAGTTCCCTTCAAGCTCCAAGTTCCCTTCAAGCCCCTTTGAGCTCCCTCCGAGCTCCTTCTGAGCTCACTCCAAGCTCTCTCTGAGCTCCCTTTGAGCTCACTTGAAGTTCACTCCAAGCTCCCTCCAAGCCCCTTTTGAGCTCCCTCCGAGCTCACTCCAAGCTCCGACCAAGCTCCCTTCAAGCCCCTTTTGAGCTCCCTCTGAGCTCACTCCAAGCTCTGAGCTCCCTTCGAGCTCACTTGAAGTTCACCCTGAGCTCCCTTCAAGCTCCTTTTGAGCTCCCTCCGAGCACACTCCAAGCTCCGACCAAGCTCCCTTTGAGCTCCCTCCAAGCTCTCTCTGAGCTCCTTCTGAGCTCACTCCAAGCTCTCTCTGAGCTCCCTTTGAGCTCACCTGAAGTTCACTCCGAGCTCCCTTCAAGCTCCCTCCAAGCCCCTTTGGGCTCCCTTTGAGCTCACTCCAAGCTCCGAGCAAGCTCACTCCAAGCTCCAAGTTCCCTTCAAGCTCCCTTCAAGCCCCTTTTGAGCTCCCTCTGAGCACACTCCACGTTCCGACCAAGCTCCCTTCAAGCTCCAAGTTCCCTTCAAGCTCCAAGCTCCCTCCAAGCCCCTTTTGAGCTCCCTCTGAGTTCACTCCAAGCTCCAACCAAGCTCCCTTCAAGGTCCAAGCTCCTTTGAGCTCCCTCCGAGCTCACTCCAAGCTCTGACCAAGCTCCCTTCAAGCTCCTAGTTGCCTTCAAGCTCCAAGCTCCCTCCAAGCCCCTTTGAGCTCCCTCCAAGCCCCTTTGAGCTCCCTCTGAGTTCACTCCAAGCTCCAACCAAGTTCCCTTCAAGCTCCAAGCTCCCTCCAAGCCCCTTTTGAGCTCCCTCCGAGCACACTCCAAGTTCCGACCAAGCTCCCTTCAAGCTCCAAGTTCCCTTCAAGCCCCTTTGAGCTCCCTCTGAGTTCACTCCAAGCTCTGACCAAGCTCCCTTCAAGCTCCAAGTTCCCTCCAAGCCCCTTTTGAGCTCCCTCCGAGCACACTCCAAGTTCCGACCAAGCTCCCTTCAAGCTCCAAGTTCCCTTCAAGCCCCTTTGAGCTCCCTCTGAGTTCACTCCAAGCTCTGACCAAGCTCCCTTCAAGCTCCAAGTTCCCTCCAAGCCCCTTTTGAGCTCCCTCCAAGCACACTCCAAGTTCCGACCAAGCTCCCTTCAAGCTCCAAGTTCCCTTCAAGCTCCAAGCTCCCTCCAAGCCCCTTTAAGCTCCCTCCACGCTCATTCCGAGCTCACTCCAAGCTCATTCCAAGCACCCTCCGAGCTCCCTCCAACCCCCCCCGGCCTTCCCCGTGCCCCCCGCGTCCGCCCCGCGCCGAGCAAGGAGACACCGGGAGGCGGTTGGGAGGAGCAGACACCCCACTCTTTAATGATGGCCAAGGCGGTACAGAGGAGCGAGAGCGCTAGAGCCGGCGGCCGCGGCGGCCGCGCCGGCCCCCCCGCCTCTTACCCTTGTGCAGGACGGCGTTCGCCGGCTTGTTCCCGGCCAGCGACTCCTTGGACAAGTGCTGGTGGCTCTCGGCCAGGCACTCGACCTCGGCGAAGCGCGTGTTGAGGGCCATGGCCGGGTGGCTGGGGTCCTGCGTCATGTTGAGGTAAGCGGCGCGACGCAGCTGCTCCTCGATCACCAGCGCCTGCTCCAGCAGCTGCGGGGACAGCGGCCACGCCGGCCTCAGGGGACCCCGCGCGCCCCACAGCCCAGCCCCGACGGGACACAGACACCAGGACCCACCTCCGACGGGACACGGAGCTCCCAGAGGCCCCACAACCCACCGCAACCGCCACCCAGAGCAACAGGATCCACCACAACCAGTTCCCAGAGCTCCCAGAGGCTCCAGAACCCACCTCAAACAGGACCCAGAGCAACAGGATCCACCACAACCAGTTCCCAGAGCTCCCAGAGGCCCCAGAACCCACCTCAAACAGGACCCAGAGCCCCAAAACCCACCTCTAACAGGACCCAGAGCCCAGAACCCACCTTAACCAGCACCCAGAGCATCCAGAGCCCCAAGAACTCACCTCAAACCATCCCCAGAGCTCCCAGAGCCCCAAGAACCCACCCCAAACAGGACCCAGAGCTCCCAGAGGCCCCAGAACCCACCCCAAACAGGACCCAGAGCTCCCAGAGGCCCCAGAACCCACCTCAAACAGGACCCAGAGCCCCAAAACCCACCTCTAACAGGACCCAGAGCCCAGAACCCACCTTAACCAGCACCCAGAGCATCCAGAGCCCCAAGAACCCACCCCAAACCATCCCCAGAGCTCCCAGAGGCCCCAGAACCCACCTCAAACCATCCCCAGAGCTCCCAGAGGCCCCAGAACCCACCTCAAACAGGACCCAGAGCCCCAAGAACCCACCTCTAACAGGACCCAGAGCCCAGAACCCACCTTAACCAGCACCCAGAGCTCCCAGAACCCACCCCAAACCATCCCCAAAGCTCCCAGAGGCCCCACAACCCACCTCAACCACCACCCAGAGCCCCCAGAACCCACCTCGAACACGACCCAGAGCAACAGGATCCACCATAACCAGTTCCCAGAGCTCCCAGAGGCCCCACAACCCACCTCTCTCATTCCCCACGTGCCCCCAGCCCTCGTGCGAGCTCCCCCCGTGGTGCGAGTCCCCCGACCTTGAAGCGTCGCGCCAGGAACTTGTTCTTCATCTCCAGGAAGTTGCCCTTGGAGGCCTCTCCCTTGAAGGGCTCGTTGATGACCCCGAAGGCTCCGTCGTTCTGGATGTCGGTCCAGCGGGCGTAGCCGTGGCTGCTCGCTAAGGGCTTGTCACCGACGTCCCACACGTCCCCCCCCCCCCCCCCCAACGTCCCCAACGTCCCCAGATGTCACAAGGATACAGGACGATGCCGGCGAGCAGCCAATAGTCGTGGCGCCGGTGCCAGATCTCGTTGAGCTTCCCCGAGGACACGGCCGCTCGCTCCTCGTTCTGCCACAGGGTGTGCAGCTCTGCGGCCACGACGGGGTCAGAGGGGAGGGTCTCGCATCGCCCCCCCCCGCCCCGTGTCCCCTCTTTGTCCCCATTTTGTCCCCAGACTGACCTGTGAAGCCGCCGTCCGCGATGTTGAACATGAAGCGTGGCTTCTCGGCCTTGTCCTCTCGCCTCCCGTTGGCTCGAGGTTCGGCCTTCGCCTCCTTCTCGGCCTTCGCCTCCTCTGGGGAAAGCAGGGGGGGCAAGGGGGGGTCAGCAGAGCAAGGGGAACCCCCCTCTTTGACCCCCCCAGTTCATCCCAGAGGCGGTGGGAGCCCAGAACCCACCTCTAACAGGACCCAGAGCCCCAAAACCCACCTCGAAGCATCCCCAGAGCTCCCAGAGAGCCCAGAACCCACCTCAACCACCACCCAGAGCAACAGGATCCACCATAACCAGCACCCAGAGCTCCCAGAGGCCCCACAACCCACCTCAAACCATCCCCGGAGCTCCCAGAGGCCCCACAATCCACCTCAACCACCACCCAGAGAGCCCAGAGACCCCAGAACCCACCTCAGACAGGACCCAGAGCCCCAAAACCCACCTCGAAGCATCCCCAGAGCTCCCAGAGAGCCCAGAACCCACCTCGAACATGACCCAGAGCATCCAGAGAGCCCAGAACCCACCTCGAACATGACCCAGAGCAACCAGAGGCCCCAGAACCCACCTCAAACCATCCCCAGAGCTCCCAGAGGCCCCAGAACCCACCTCAACCAGGACCCAGAGCCCACAACCCACCTCGAACATGACCCAGAGCAACCAGAGCCCCCAAAATCCACCTCAATCAGGACCCAGAGGCCTATGGGGGGGTTAAGCCACGCCCCCTGTGTTAAGCTCCGCCCCCCGGGTTAAGCTCCGCCCCCTGGGTTAAGCCCCTCACCTCGTTTGGGGTCAGGGTCCCCCCCTCGCTCCTTGGGCTCCTCCTCGGGGGGTTTCTCGTCACCCTTGTCACCCCCCAGGCCCTTCTCGGCCTCGGCACCTGCCGGGGGGACACGGGGAGGGGACACGGGGAGGTGAGGGGACACCAGGGTCACTTTGGGGGGTCCCTGAGGGGGTGGGGGGGGTCTCACCTCCTCGCTCGTCACGGCCTGGGGGGCCCTCGGCCTCCTCGTCCTCCCCTCGACGCTGCCCCTCGGCCTCAGCGGCTTCGCCCGGGGATGGTGGCACCTCGGGGACGGGCGGCTGTGGGGACAGCGAAGGTCACACGGGGATAAGGGGACATGGGGAGATGGGGTTGGGGACACCCCAGTGTCGCCCACCTCGGTCTCCATCTTCTCGGGGCCTCTCGCGGTCTCCTTCTCGTCGCGACCGTCCCCCTCGTCCCTGTCCGGGGGGGCTCCCGGCGCGTCCCCTCGCTCGCTGGGCGCCGGCGTGGCTGGGGACAAGGGGACATGGCGACACGTCCCTGTCCCTATGAGCCTGTGGCCCTGTCCTGTCCCTGTGTCCCCATCTTGCCCATCCTGTCTCCATCCTGTCCCTGTGTCCCCAACCCCAGGTCTTCATGGCCCCATCCTCTGCCCCTGGTGTCCCCTGTCCCCATCCTGTCCCTGTGTCCTCCCCATGCCTACTGTGGCCCCGTCTCCCTGTCCCCCCATGTCCCCTTAATCTCCTCCTGTCCCCCCATGTCCTCCTGTTCCCTCCAGTCCCTCCCATGTCCCCTTGTCTCCCTGTAGCCCCCTGTCCCTCTGTCCTCCCCATCTCCCTGTCCCATCATGTCCCCCTGTCCCCCCAGTCCCTCCTGTCCCTCTGTCTCCCCCCATGTCCCCCTCCCTGTCCCCATGTCCCTCTCATCTCCCTGTCTCATCACGTCCCCCTGTCCCCCCAGTCCCTCCCATGTCCCTATGTCCCCCCACGTCCCCAGGTCCCCCTGTCCCTCTGTCTCCCCCCATGTCCCCCTGTCCCCCCAGTGCCTCTGTCCCCCCTGTCCCTCTCCATCTCCTCCTGTCCCCATGTCCCCCTATCCCCCCATCTCCCCCTGTCCCCTCCACGTCCCCTTGTCTCCCTGTGTCCCCAGTCCCCCATGTCTCTGTCTCCCCCCACGTCCCCCATGTCCCCCCATCTCCCTGTCTCATCATGTCCCCCAGTCCCTCTCCATCTCCCCATGTCCCCCTATCCCCCCATCAACCCCTGTCCCCCCATGTCCCCTTGTCTCCCTGTGTCCCTATGTCCCCCCTGTCCCTCTGTCTCCCCCCACGTCCCTCATGTCCCTCCCACCTCCCTGTCTCATCATGTCCCCCTATCCCTCTGCCTCCCCCTGTCCCCCCATGTCCCCCCCCCCATGTCCCCCCTGGGTGTCCCCGTACCGGGCGTGGGGGGGCTGGGGCTGGGGGGGCCGCTGTGCTCGGGGCTGGGGGGTCCGGTCTTGGCCGGGGACGAGGCTCGCGACGAGCGCTTGGAGTCGGCGCTGGGCTCGGGGGCCACTTCCGGAAGGCTCCAGCGCCCGTTGATGTGCTCGAACTCCTGCACCTGCAGGGACAGGAGGGGACGCCAGGGGTCGGGGACACACCGAGGGGGGGTTCGGGGGTCACGGAGGGGTTTGGGGGGGGTCGCGGAGGCGTCACCTTCTTCTTGACGAGGGACATGACCCCGATGCGCGTCAGGACCTGCTGGCGGGAGAGGCCCTCGCGGGGGACGCCATCCGCAAAGGTCTCGGAGCCGTCGGCCCCCGGTTCGCACAGGTGACGCATGAAGAGGGACACGTAGGCCCTGGGGGACACGCTCAGGGACATCGGCCACCACCGACGTGGCCCCCAGGGCCCTTGTCCCCACAGGTCTCGGCCCCAGGGGCCCCTGTCCCCATAGACCTTGTCCCCAGGGCTGTCCCCAAGGCCCCTTGTTCCCACTGTCCCTGTCCCCAAGGTCCCTTCTTCCCACAGGCCTCATCTCCAGGGTCCCTTGTCCCCATAGACCCTGTCCCCAGGTCCCTAGTGCTGTCCCCAGAGCCCCTTGTCCCCAGTGTCTCTTTCCTCAAGGTCCCTTGTCCCCATAGACCTTGTCCCCAGGGTCCCTAGTGCTGTCCCCAAGGTCCCTATTGCTGTCCCCAGCGTCCCTTGTCCCCACAGGCTTCGTCTCTAGGGTCTCTTGTCCACATAGACCCTGACCCCAAAGTCCTTTGTCCCCATAGACCTCGTCCCCAAGGTCCCTTGTCCCCACAGGCCTCATCTCCAGGGTCCCTTGTCCCCAAAGACCTTGTCCCCAGGTCCCTCTTGCTGTCCCCAGGGCCCCTTGTCCCCATTGTCTCTTTCCACAAGGTCCCTTGTCCCCACAGGCCTCATCCCCAGGGTCCCTTGTCCCCATAGACCTTGTCCCCAGGTCCCTCTTGCTGTTCCCAGGGTCCCTCTTGCTGTCCCCAAGGCCCCTTGTTCCCACTGTCTCTGTCCCCAGTGTCCCTTGTCCCCACAGGCCTCATCCCCAGGGTCCCTTGTCCCCAAAGACCTTGTCCCCAGGTCCCTCTTGCTGTCCCCAAGCTCCCTTGTTCCCACTGTCCCTGTCCCAAAGGTCCCCTTGTGCCCACAGGCCTCGTCCCCAGTGTCCCCAGTGTCCCTGCTGTCCCTGTGCCATCAGCCGTCCCCTCGTCACGGTGCCCGTGAGGCCTGTACCCGCCGGGGCCGGGAGCTGCCACGGCTCTGGCGTCCCCCAAGGCCCAGGTCGGGCCCCCCCAACCCCGAGGGGACTCGGGGACATCGGGGGTGACTCTGCGTCGGGGAGAGGGGGACGCGGCCTCGTCCGGTCCCCAGGAAACCCGACGGGGACAACCCAACGGGGACAACCCGATGGGGACAATGGCACTCGGCTGAGTAAGGGCTCATCACGCGGCACAGGGACACACAGGGGGGTCACAGGGGGTCACAGGGGGACAAGGGACATGAGGGGATGAGGGGGACATGAGGACACAAGGGGACACGGGTGCTGCTCCCTCCAACCCCTTTCCCCCTGTCCCCCCTTTCCTTGTGTCCCCATGTCCCGATGCCACCATCAGTCCCCACAGACCTTGTCCCCATTGTCTCTGTCCCCAAGGTCCCTCATCCCCAAGGTCCCTCATCCCCAGGGTCCCTTGTCCCCCTTGTCCCTTCTGTCCCCTCTGTCCCCCTGTGTCCCCATGTCCTGAGGCCACCATCAGTCCCCATGTCCCTTCTGTCCTCCCCTGTCTCTCTGTCCCCCCCTTTCCCAGTGTCCCCTCTATCCCCCTGTCCCTGTGTCCCTCCCAGTCCCAATGTCACCCACTTGAACTCCTTCCCAGTTTTCCCCACAGGTCCCAGTGTCCCCCATGTCCCTTGTCACCCACTTGAACTCCTCCTCAGTCTTCCCCACAGGTCCCAGTGTCCCCCCATATCCCTGTGTCCCCTCCCTGTCCCTTTTCCCATGTGTCACCCACTTGATCTCCTTCTCTATTTTCCCCACAGGCCCCAGTGTCCTCCCTTGTCCCTTCCCTGTCCCTTTCCCCCTGTGTCACCCACTTGACCTCCTTCTCTATTTTCCCCACAGGCCCCAGTGTCTCCCCTTGTCCCTTCCCTGTCCCTTTCCCCCTGTGTCACCCACTTGACCTCCTTCTCTATTTTCCCCACAGGCCCCAGTGTCCCCCATGTCCCCCCATGTCCCTTGTCACCCACTTGAACTCCTTCTCAGTCTTCCCCACAGGTCCCAGTGTCCTCCATGTCCCTGTGTCCCCTCCCTGTTCCTTTCCCCATGTGTCACCCACTTGAACTCCTTCTCACTCTTCCCCAACAGGCCCCAGTGTCCCCCGTGTCCCTCCCAGTCCCTGTCACCCACTTGAACTCCTCCTCAGTCTTCCCCACAGGCCCCAGTGTCCCCCCTTGTCCCTTCCCTGTCCCTTTCCCCCTGTGTCACCCACTTGACCTCCTTCTCTATTTTCCCCACAGGTCCCAGTGTCTCCCCTTGTCCCTGTCCCTTTTCCCATGTGTCACCCACTTGACCTCCTTCTCTATTTTCCCCACAGGCCCCAGTGTCCCCCCTTGTCCCCCCCGTCCCTGTCCCTTTGTGTCACCCACTTGAACTCCTTCTCGGTCTTCCCTCGGAGGTCCCTGACGAGCCACTGGGAGGTGAAGGCGTCCTGGGGGGGCATCCCCCAGCGCATCACCGCGTTGAGGAAGGCCTTGCGCTGACGCGTGTTGAAGCCCAGAACCTGTGCGAGACCCCAAAACTCCATCAGGGGACACCCCCAAGGATCCGGTAGCCCTCCCCAAGGATCCCGTAGCCCCCAGACCCACCTCGATGTTGCCCCCGACGCGAGCCAGCAAGGGGGGGAGGGGTTTGTCCTTCTCGTTGCGCAGTTGCCGCTTGGACTGACGCCGGCCTAGGGGGGAAGGGGGGGGTCAAGGGCAACCTAAACCCTACCCTGGGCAACCTAAACCCCCTAAACCCCCAATGGGGACACGAGAGGGGACTTGGGGATACTGGGAGGGGACACAGAGGGGCTGGGGACACTGGGAGGGGACATGGAGACACTGGGAGGGGATGTGGGGATACTGGGAGGGGACAGAGAGGGGCTGGGGGCACTGGGAGGGGACATGGAGACACTGGGAGAGGACGTGGGGGCACTGGGAGGGGACAGAGAAGGGCTGGGAACACTGGGGGGGGACATGGAGACACTGGGAGGGGATGTGGGGAAACTGGGAGGGGACATGGGGATACTGGGAGGGAACACAGAGGGGCTGGGGGCACTGGGAGGGGACTCAGAGGGACTGGGAGGGGACTCAGAGGGGCTTGGGACACTGGGGGCGGACATGGGGATACTGGGAGAGGACGTGGAGGGGCTGGGAACACTGGGAGGGGACTGGGGATACTGGGAGGGGATGTGGGGACATTGGGAGGGAATATGGAGACACTGAGAGGGGACTCAGAAGGGCTGGGGACACTGGTGGGGGGACATGGAGACACTGGGAGAGGACGTGGAGACACTGGGAGGGGACAGAGAAGGGCTGGGGATACTGGGAGGGGACAGAGAGGGGCTTGGGACACTTGGGGGGGACATGGGGATACTGGGAGGGGATGTGGAGACACTGGGAGAGGACGTGGGGACACTGGGAGGGGACAGAGAGGGGCTTGGGACACTGGGAGGGGACATGGGGAAACTGGGAAGGGACTGGAGACACCGGGAGAGGACTCAGAGGGACTGGGGACACTGGTGGGGGACATGGGGACACTGGGGGTGGACATGGGGATACTGGGAGGAGACATGAGGACACTGGGAGGGGACTCAGAGGGACTGGGGACACTGGGAGGGGACATGGAGACACTGGGAGGGGACTCAGCGGGACTGGGAGGGGACTGGGAGGGACTGGGGACACTGGTAGGGGAGATGGGGACACTGGGGGTGGACATGAGGATACTGGGAGGAGACATGAGGACACTGGGAGGGGACTCAGAGGGACTGGGGACACTGGGAGGGGACGTGGAGACACTGGGAGGGGATGTGGGGACACTGGGAGGGGATGTGGGGACACTGGGAGGGGACTGGGAGGGACTGGGGACACTGGGAGGTGACACTCACCCTCTGGCCTCTCATCGAAGTCCTCATCCTCCTCCTCGGATCCCACCGAGTACTCCGACTGGTTATCTATGGAGGGGAAACATCAGCACCAGCGGCTCCCAGTCCCTCCCAGTCCCTCCCAGTCCCTCCCAGTGCCACCTTGGTCCTCCTGGGCGGCGTCGTTGTAGTTGACCTGCTTGCGGACGCGCTTGCCCTTGCCCAGGTTCCTGGCCAGGTCCTCCTGCTGCTGCTCGTAGTGGTGACGCAGCAGCTTCTCCCAGTAGTCGGGGTCCACGTTCTCCTCCTGCTTGATGATCTCCCGCTCGATCTCTTCGATCTGTGGGGACAGTGGCACCTCGGACACCTCTGGTCACCTCCACGGTCAGCTCAGACACCTCCAGCATCACCTCAAACCCTTCAGCATCACCTCAAACCCTTCAGTATCATCTCAAACCCTCCAGCATCATCTCAAACCCTCCAGCATCATCTTCAAACCCTCCAGCATCATCTTCAAACCCTTCAGCATCATCTCCAAACCCTCCAGCATCATCTCAAACACCTCTATCATAACCTCAAACACCTTCAGCATCATCTCCAAACCTTCCAGCATCACCTCAAACCCTCCAGCATCATCTCAAACACCTTCACCATCATCTTCAGCATCTCCATCACCTCCAGAATCACCTCAAACCCTCCAGCATCATCTCAAACATGTTCCTATCATCTCCATCACCTCTATCATCATCTCAAAACCCTCCACAACTCTCTCCATCATCTTCATCACCTTCTCCAACACCTCCAGCATCACCTCAAACCCTCCAGAACCACCTCAAACCCTTCAGCATCATCTCCAAACCCTCCAGAATCATCTCAAACACCTTCACCGACATCTTCATCATCTCCATCACCTCCAGAATCACCTCAAACCCTTCATTATCATCTCTATCACCTCCACCATCACCTCCAGCACCATCTCAAAGCCTCTCTCATCATCTCAAACCCTCCAGAATAATCTCAAACCCCTTCACCATCATCTCCATCCCCTCCAGCATCACTTCAAACCCTCCATTATCACCTCTATCACCTCCACAACCCTCTCCATCACCTCCAGCATCATCTCAAACCCTCCAGCATCATCTCAAACACATCTATCATCATCTCAAACCCTCCAGCATCATCTCAAACACATTTATCATCATCTCAAACACATCTATCATCATCTCAAACCCTCCAGCATCATGTCCGTCACCTCCAGCACCATCTCAAAGCCTCTCTCATCACCTCAAAACCTCTCCCATGACCTCAAACCCTCCAAAAGCAGTATCTCCCTACCTTGTCCTCCTCGCGCACCACGTACTGAGCCACCTTGAAGGAGCTGAGATACTCATTCATGTTCTGGACGTCAGCGTCATCGGTGGCATCTTGGTTACGGTCGAGGAGGCGGGCGATGGCCTCGTTGTCATAGTGGATGACGCTGCTGTCCTCCTCCTTGTTCTCCCCTGCGAGAAAAACCCCGAAACCAGCTCTGGGAGGGGCCCTGAAACCACGAGGAACTCCCCAAAACCATGATGAAGGCCTCGAAACCCTGATGAAGGCCCTGAAAGCGGCTCTGGAGGCCCCGAAACCCCAAGGAACTCCCCAAAACCACGATGAAGGCCTCGAAACCCTGACGAAGGCCCTGAAAGTGGCTCTGGAGGCCCCAAAACCCCAAGGAACTCCCCAAAACCATGATGAAGGCCTCGAAAGCAGCTCTGGAGGTCCCAGAAACAGCTCTGGAGGCCCCGAAACCCCAAGGAACTCCTCAAAACCATGATGAAGGCCTTGAAACCCTGATGAAGGCCCTGAAAGCGGCTCTGGAGGCCCCAAAACCCCAAGGAACTCTCCAAAACCACAATGAAGGCCTTGAAACCACGACGAAGGCCCTAAAAGCGGCTCCAGAGGCCCCGAAATGCCAAGGAACTCCCCAAAACCATGATGAAGGCCTCAAAAGCAGCTCTGGAGGTCCCAAAAGCAGCTCTGGAGGCCCCGAAACCCCAAGGAACTCCCCAAAACCATGATGAAGGCCTCGAAACCCTGACGAAGGCTCTGAAAGCGGCTCTGGAGGCCCCGAAACCCCAAGGAACTCCCCAAAACCATGATGAAGGCCTCGAAAGCAGCTCTGGAGGTCCCAAAAGCAGCTCTGGAGGCCCCGAAACCCCAAGGAACTCCCCAAAACCATGATGAAGGCCTCGAAAGCAGCTCTGGAGGTCCCAAAAGCAGCTCTGGAGGCCCCGAAACCCCAAGGAACTCCCCAAAACCATGATGAAGGCCTCAAAAGCAGCTCTGGAGGTCCCAAAAGCAGCTCTGGAGGCCCCGAAACCCCAAGGAACTCCCCAAAACCATGATGAAGGCCTCGAAAGCAGCTCTGGAGGTCCCAAAAGCAGCTCTGGAGGCCCCGAAACCCCAAGGAACTCCCCAAAACCATGATGAAGGCCTCAAAAGCAGCTCTGGAGGTCCCAAAAGCAGCTCTGGAGGCCCCGAAACCCCAAGGAACTCCCCAAAACCATGATGAAGGCCTCGAAACCCTGACGAAGGCCCTGAAAGCGGCTCTGGAGGCCCCAAAACCCCAAGGAACTCTCCAAAACCACAATGAAGGCCTTGAAACCACGATGAAGGCCCTAAAAGCAGCTCCAGAGGCCCCGAAACGCCAAGGAACTCCCCAAAACCATGATGAAGGCCTCGAAAGCAGCTCTGGAGGTCCCAAAAGCAGCTCTGGAGGCCCCAAAACCCCAAGGAACTCTCCAAAACCACAATGAAGGCCTTGAAACCACGATGAAGGCCCTAAAAGCAGCTCCGGAGGCCCCGAAACCCCAAGGAACTCCCCAAAACCATGATGAAGGCCTTGAAACCACGACGAAGGCCCCGAAACCACGACGAAGGCCCTGAAAGTGGCTCCGGAGGCCCCGAAAGCGTCTCCGGAGGCGCCGACTGACCCTCGTTCTCGTCCTTGAAGAGCTCCTCGGTGCCGAACTTGAGGATGTCGTCCAGCTCCTGCTTGGACATGGAGCCGGCCTTGGAGCCCAGCCCCGGCCGCACCACCAGGTGCGTCAGCATCATCTTGCGCTTGGCCACCTGCGTGATGCGCTCCTCCACCGACGCCCGCGTCACGAAGCGGTAGATCATCACCTTGTTGGCCTGGCCGATGCGGTGGGCCCGGCTGAAGGCCTAGCGGGGCACAGGGGGTGTCACGGAGCGGTCGTGGGGACGGGGGACGTCGCGGGGAGGGGAGGGGAGGGGAGGGGCGAGGGGAGGTGACCTGGATGTCGTTGTGGGGGTTCCAGTCAGAGTCGAAGATGACGACGGTGTCGGCGGTGGCCAGGTTGATGCCCAGGCCCCCGGCCCGAGTGGACAGCAGGAAACAAAACTGCTGCGCCCCCGGCGCTGCCCCCCACTGTCAGCCTGGGGACACCCCCACGGCCCACACAACACCCCACGCAGACCACCTCCCTGAACCCCCTCGAACAGACCCCCCTGACCCCCTCAGTGCTGACCCCCAAGTCCTCAGAGCCACTCGACCCCCTCAGTCCTGCTGCTCCTGACACCCCAGACCCCCCTGACCCCCTCAGTGCTGACCCCCAAGTCCTCAGAGCCACCCGACCCCCTCAGTGCTGCCCCCCCTGACCTCCCAGTGCTGCCCCTGACACCCCAGAGCCCCCTGACCCCCTCAGTGCTGCCCCCCCAGAGCCCCCTGACCTCCCAGTGCTTCCCCCCAAGCTCCCAGAGCCCCCTGACCCCCTCAGTGCTGCCCCCCAAGTCCTCAGAGCCACCCGACCCCCTCAGTGCTTCCCCCCCACAAGCCCCCTGACCCCCCAAAGCTGCCCCCCTGACAGTCCAGAGCCCCCCCCAACCCCTCAATGCTGCCCCACAAGCCCTCAGAGCCCTCCGACCCCCTCAGAGCTGCCCCCACCAAGCCCCCTGACCCCCCCCAGAGCCCCCTGACCCCCTCCCAGACCTCCAACTCCTCAGTGCTGCCGCCCCCAAGCCCTCCGACTCCCCCTAAGTACTCCTCTGACCCTCCAGGTGCCCCCCAAGCCCTTGGGTGACCCCCCAAGCCCCTGGGTGACCCCCCAAAGCCCCGGAGGGGGGGTCCTACCGTTGAAGCGGTCGATGGCCTCCTGCCTCAGGGCCCCCGTGATGCCCCCGTCGATGCGCTCGTACTTGTAGCCCTCGTAGTCCAGGAAATCCTCCAGCAGGTCCAGCATCTTCGTCATCTGAGGGGACTGGTTTAGACTGGGAGCGCCCCCCTGGAGCACTGGGAGCCCCCCCAGGGGCACCAGTTTGGAGCGGGAGCCCCACCTGGGAGAAGATGAGCACACGGTGGTTCTGCTCCTTCAGCTTGCGCAGCATCTTCTGCAGCAGCAGCAGCTTCCCCGAGGCCTTGATCAGGGCTCCCCCCTCGTAGGCTCCGCTCGGCAGCTTCGGAGACTCCTGGGAAACGGCACACGATGGTCCCCAAGGCCTCCCGGGGTCCCCAATGGCCCCTCCCGGACCCCCAGACCAGGTCGGCTCTGGCTCCCTTCATCCTTCCATGTCCCCGTGTCCCTCCATCCCTTCCATGTCCCTGTGTCCCTCCATTCCCTTGATCTCCCTCCATCCCTTCCACATCCTTGGGTCCCTCCATCTCCCTCCATCCCATCTCCTTCCATCCTTCCATGTCCCCATGTCCTTCCATTCCCTTGACTTCCCTCCATCTCTCCATGTCCCCATCTCCTTCCATCACGTGTCCTTCTATCCCTCCCTTGTCCCCATATCCCTCCATCCTTCCCATGTCCCCATGTCCCTCCATTCCCTTGAGGTCCCTCCATGTCCCCATCTCCTTTCAGTCCATGTCCCTCCATCCTTCCATGTCCCCATCTCCTTCCATCCCTCCATGTCCCTATCTCCTTCCATCCCATCTCCTTCCATCCCTTCTATGTCCCCATGTCCTTCCATTCCCTTGATGTCCCCTGATCCCATCTCCCTCCACTCCATCTCCCTCCATCCCTCCACGTCCCTGTGTCCTTCCATTCCCTTGAGGTCCCTCCACATCCCCATCTCCTTCCATCCTATCTCCCTCCATCCTTCCATGTCCCTGTGTCCCTCTATCCCTTCCATGTCCCCATCTCCTTCCATTCCCTTGAGGTCCCTCCATGTCCCCATCTCCCTCCATCCCTTCCACATCATCGTATCCTCCATCCCATCTACATCCCCATCTCCTTCCATCCCATGTCCCTCTATCCGATCCATGTCCCCATGTCCCTCCATTCCCTTGAGGTCCCTCTGTCCCTCCATGTCCCCATCTCCTTCCATCCCATGTCCCTCCATCCCTTCCACGTCCCCATCTCCCTCCATCCCACATCCTTCCATCCCTTCCACGTCCCCACGTCCCTCCATTCCCTTGACGTCCCTCCATCCCTTCCACGTCCCCGTGTCCCTCCACCCCCTGGGTGTCCCCTCACCATGGCGGCCACGGGGAAGAGGTAGGGGTGGTTGCAGCACTTCTTCAGGTCCATCATGATGTTGAGCAGCGACACCTGGTTCCCGCCGCCCCGAGAGTTCAGAGCCTCGAAGTTCCGCGTCAGGATGTACTTGTAGTACTTCCTGCCGGAAAACCCTCGGAATCAGGCGTCCGGGAGACCCCCAGGAAGCAGCACAGAGCCCTCCGGACACCCCCAAAGCCTCCAGGAGATCCAGGGATCCCCGAGCAGCTCCCATTCCTCTGGAGACCCTCAAACCCTCCATGGATCTGAGCAGCTCCCATCCCTCTGGAGACCCCCAAACCCTCCAGTAGATCCATGGATCAACTCCGAGGCCTCCGGAAGGTTCCGTACTTCTGCATGGGGCTGAGCTCGACGCGGACGATGAGCTCGGTCTTGGCCGGCATGTTCTTGAAGACGTCGGCCTTGAGGCGCCGCAGCATGTGAGGCCCCAGCAGGTCGTGGAGCTTCTTGATCTGGTCCTCCTTGGAGATGTCGGCAAACTCCTCCAGGAAACCCTCCAGGTTGCTGGGAAAGGGATGGTGGGATATGGAAACACTGAGTCCCGCACTGTCCCAGTGCTCCCAGTGCCTCCCAGTGCCTCCCAGAGCTCCCAGTTTCACTCAATGCATTGACAACCACAACAAACATGGCGGCTCCCTCTGTCCCAGTGCCTCCCAGAGCTCCCAGTGCCTCCCAGAGCTCCCAGTTTCACTCAATGCATTGACAACCACAACAAACATGGCGGCTCCCTCTGTCCCAGTGCTCCCAGTGCCTCCCAGTGCCTCCCAGAGCTCCCAGTTTCACTCAATGCATTGACAACCACAACAAACATGGCGGCTCCCTCTGTCCTAGTGCCTCCCAGAGCTCCCAGTGCCTCCCAGAGCTCCCAGTGCCATTCAGTGCATTGACAACCACAACAAACATGGCGGCTCCCTCTGTCCTAGTGCCTCCCAGTGCTTCCCAGTGCTCCCAGTGCCTCCCAGTTCCATTCAATGCAATGCAAATCCCCACAGAGCACCACCCCAGTGCCTCCCAGAGCTCCCAGTCCCATTCAGTGCATTGACAACCACAACAAACATGGCGGCTCACTCCCTCCCAGTGCTCCCAGTGCCTCCCAGTGCCATTCAATGCAATGCAAATCCCCACAGAGCACCTTCCCAGTGCCTACCAGTGGGACAAGGAGTCGGGGGGGCATGAGATGGATGGAGGGGGACAGGGGAGGACAAGGGGGGGACAAGGGGGGGGTCAGGGGGGTCCCTACTTGAATCTCTCGGGCGTCAGGAAGTTGAGCAGGTGGAAGAGCTCCTCCAGGTTGTTCTGAAGCGGAGTCCCCGTCAGCAGCAGCTTGTGCTCGATCTTGTACCCGTTCAACACCCGAAAAAACTGTTGGGGGACACAGGGGGGGACACACGCGTCACCCACCGACCCCGCAAGAGACCCCCCCAGGGCCACCAGGCCACCCCCAGACGCCCCTCAAGAGATCCAGGCCCCAAACCAGCAGCCTCAAGCATTCAGATGCTCCCTTCCCAGTAGAACGAGATCCAGGCCCCAAACCAGTAGCCTCAGGCATCCAGATGCTCCCATTCCCAGCGTCCCCAGGCCCCCTTCCTTCCCAGTGTTCCCAGTTAGCAGGGGCACCTTGGACTGGTTGTTCTTGAGGCGATGGGCCTCGTCCACCACGAGGCAGGCCCAGCGGATGGAGCCCAGGGCGGCCTGGTCGATGGTGATCAGCTCGTAGGACGTCAGGAGCACGTGGAACTTGACCTGCGCCTCACGCTGCCGCGGATGTCACAAGGGGGGACCCCAAAAACAGACCCCGAACCCCAACGGCCATGAGAGTCCCATCCCTGCACCCCCAAACCCATCACCCTGACCCCCTAAGACCCCAAAGTCTGAGTCAGGACCCCCAAAACCACCACCCTGACCCCCTAAGGCCCCAAAGTCTGAGTCAGGACCCCCAAACCCACCACCCTGACCTCCTAAGACCCCAAAGGCTGAGCCAGGACCCCCAAACCCACCACCCTGACCTCCTAAGACCCCAAAGGCTGAGCCAGGACCCCCTAAAACCACCATCCTGACTCCCCAGGAGCCCCAAACCCACCACCTTGACCCCCTAAGGCCCCAAAGTCTGAGTCAGGACCCCCAAACCCACCATCTTGACCCCCTAAGACCCCAAAGTCTGAGTCAGGACCCCCAAACCCACCACCCTGACCCCCCAGGACCCCAAACCCTGAGTCAGGACCCCCAAACCCACCACCCTGACCCCTAAACCCATCCTCCTGACCCCCTAAGACCCCAAAGTCTGAGTCAGGACCCCCAAACCCACCACTCTGATCCCCTCAGACCCCAAAGTCTGAGTCACGATCCCCAAACCCACCACCCTGACCCCCCAGGCGCCCCAAACCCTGCATTACCCCATCCCACACCCCCCCTGCACCCCCAAATTTCTCCCCCCAGGCCTCACCTTCATCTTGAAGGCCTTCTTGCCGCCCTTGATGGCCGTGTCGTCGAAGGAGAACTCGTTCTCGCGGATGATGGCCCTGCTGTCCTTGTCCCCCGTGTAGGTGACGACGTAGAAGGCCGGAGCCCACATCTGGAACTCGCGCTCCCAGTTGATGATGGTGGAGAGGGGGGCGCTGACGAGGAACGGGCCCTTGGTGTGGCCCTGGGGGACAGCGCGTCACTTGGGGACACCCCCGGGGGGGCTCGGGGACGCGGGGACAGGGCCCTGGGGGTGGCCCTGGGGGACTTGGGGGCACCCAGGGGGCTTGGGGACAGCGTGGGGGCCCAGTGGGTGACACTGGGGGCCCAGTAGGTGGCACCAGGACCAAGAGGGAAGCACCAAGGCCACATTGGTGACACTGGGAGCCCAGTAGGTGACACTGGGAGCTCAGTAGGTGACACCAGGGCCAAGGGGGAGGCACCAGGGCCCAGTGGGAGACACTGGGGGCCCAGTAGGTGACATCAAGGGCCAGGGAGGAGGCACTAGGGCCACGGTGATGACACTGGGAGCCCAGTAGGTGGCGCTAGGGCTGCACTGGTGACACTGGGAGCCCAGTAGGTGGCGCTAGGGCTGCACTGGTGACACTGGGAGCCCAGTAGGTGACACCAGGGCCAAAGGGGAGGCACTAGAGCCACACTGGTGATACTGGGAGTCCAGTAGGTGACACCAGTGCCAAACTGGTGATACTGGGAGGCCAGTAGGTGACATCAAGGGCCCAGGAGGAGGCACTAGGGCCACACTGGTGACACTAGGAGTCCAGTAGGTGGCGCTAGGGCTGCACTGGTGACACTGGGAGCCCAGTAGGTGACACCAGAGACCATGGGGGAGACACTAGGGCCACACTGGTGACACTAGGGGCCAGTAGGTGACACCAAGGGCCAAGGAGGAGGCACTAGGGCCACACTGGTGATACTGGGAGCCCAGTAGGTGGCGCTAGGGCCAAAGGGGAGGCACTAGGGCCACACTGGTGATACTGGGAGCCCAGTAGGTAACATCAAGGGCCAAGGAGGAGGCACTAGGGCCACACTGGTGACACTGGGAGCCCAGTAGGTGGCGCTAGGGCCAAAGGGGAGGCACTAGGGCCACACTGGTGACACTGGGAGCCCAGTAGGTGGCGCTAGGGCTGCAGTGGTGATACTGGGAGCCCAGTAGGTGGCGCTAGGGCTGCAGTGGTGATACTGGGAGCCCAGTAGGTGGCGCTAGGGCTGCAGTGGTGATACTGGGGGCCCAGTAGGTGGCGCTAGAGCTGCAGTGGTGCCACTTGGGAGCCCAGTAGATGACACCAGGGCCACACTGGTGACACTGGGAGCCCAGCGGGCGCCATCGGGGGCCCAGCGAGTGACAGGCGGCACGTCCCTCACCTCCTTGTAGAGCGAGTAGAGGAAGACGATGGTCTGGATGGTCTTGCCCAGCCCCATCTCGTCGGCCAAGATGGTGTCGGTGCTCTGGGCCCAGGAGAAGCGCAGCCAGTTGAGCCCCTCCAGCTGGTAGAGGTGCAGGGTCCCCCCCCGTGGCCGAGATGAACCGCGGCTGCGACTCGTACTTCACCGTCGGCTGCGGGGACAGCGGGGGACACCGTCAGGGGACACCGTCCGGGGACAACCGGGGCCCCCCGACACCCCCCGGGGGGACAAAGGACTCGGATGTCTCAGGGAACCTCTTTTTGAGGGAGATGTGTGGTTCCTCCAGGGAAAGGGAAGTGTTGGGGACACAGTTCCTGGTGTTGGGGTTTTGGGGGGAGCCTGGGGGGGGGTCCCAGGGTTGGGGACAAGGACTCTGGGGTGACCCCGGGTGGGGAGGGAGGGAGGGAGGGTGAGGGGGTCCTCACGTCGTTTGTGGGGGAGTCGGGGGGTTC
>JAUMJK010002113.1:0-27996 GCA_033558105.1 Coccyzus lansbergi
AGTCCCCATTCTCCCTATCTCACTATTCCCAGTCCCTCTCCGGCTCTGGCACCAAACCCTGGGACATCCATCCACCCCCTCTCCCCACCCTTTCCCGCCCCCCCCCCTCCCCACCCCCTTCCCCCCTCCTCTGCCTGCATGTCTGTCTGTCCATCCATCCATCCGTCTGTCTGTCTGTCTGTCCCATCCCACCTCTGCCCTGGGGGGAAGGAGAAAGGGGGGGGATTTGGAAGGAGAAGGAGAGGAGAGAGAGGAGGAAGGAGGAGGAGGAGGAAGGGGGGGGCTGGGGGGGGGACATATACAGGGAGACAGGGGGTGGACCCCCCCCCCCCACACCCCCAACTCCCCCCCCAACCCCCACCCCCCCCCCCCACCCCTAACTCCCCCCCCTAACCCCCCCAACCCTGCAAGAGGAGCAGCTCAGCCGCATCTCCCCCCCTCACCCCCCTTTCTCCCCCCCCCTCCATCCCCACCCCCTCCCCTCCTTCCCCCCCCCCCCCCTTTCTCCCCCCCACCCCCCCCCCCCCACCGGGACAAGTCTCTCGGAGTCTCCTCACGTCTTGGAGGAGAAGAGAGAGAGAGAGAGAACGAGAAGGCTCGGGACCGGCAAATGGGTGTGCGGGACCCCTGCCCCGCATGGAGCTGCGACCAGGTAGGAGATCCCCCCCAACTCCCCACATTGGGGAGAGTTACCCCAGGAACCCCCCCCCCTACCCTCCTCCTCCTCCTGCTGCTCAGCTTCAGCCACCACGGGATCCCCCTTGCCCTCCTCTCCGACTCCTGCAGAGCTGGAGCTCAGCTCCAGCCTCCCCAGGATCCCTGTTCCCTTCGGGCTCAGCTCCAGCCTCCCCAGTAACCCCTTTCCCTTCCCTCCCCAATGCTTTGGGGCTCAGCTCCAGCCTCCCCAGTCACCCCATTCTCTTTCCTCCCAACTGCTTTGGAGCTCAGCTCCAGCCTCCCCAGGATTCCCTTATCCTTTCCCATCGTCTTGGAGCTCAGCTCCAGCCACCCAAGGATCCCACTTTCCTTTCCCATCGCCTTGGGGCTCAGCTCCAGCCTCCCCAGGATTCCCTTTTCCCTTCCCATCACCTCAGAGCTCAGCTCCAGCCTCCCCAGGATTCCCCTTTCCCTTCCCACAGCCTTGGGGCTCAGCTCCAGCCTCTCCAGTCACCCCATTCTCTTCCTTCCCAATCACTTTGGGGCTCAACTTCGGCCTCCCCAGGATCCCCCTTTCCCTTCCCATCACCTCAGAGCTCAGCTCCAGCCTCCCCAGTAACCCCTTTCCCTTCCCTCCCCAACGCTTTGGGGCTCAGCTCCAGCCCCTCCAATACCCCTTTCCCTTCCCACAGCCTTGAGGCTCAGCTCCAGCCTCTCCACTCACCCCATTCTCTTCCTTCCCAACTGCTTTGGGGCTCAACTCCAGCCTCCTCAGGATTCCCTTATCCTTTCCCATCGCCTTGGAGTTCAGCTCCAGCCACCCCAGGATCCCCCTTTTTTCCCTTTCCCTTCCCACAGCCTTGGGGCTCAGCTCCAGCCTCTCCAGTCACCTCATTCTCTTCCTTCCCAACTGCTTTGGGGCTCAGCTCCAGCCCCCCCAAGATCCCCTTTCATTCCTTTTCCCTTCCCACAGCCTTGGGACTCAGCTCCAGCCTCTCCAGTCACCTCATTCTCTTCCCTCCCAACTGTTTTGAGGCTCAGCCCCAGCCTCCCCAGGATCCCCCTTTCCCTTCCCATCGCTCTTGGGGCTCAGCTCCAGCCTCCCCAGGATTCTCCTTTCCCTTCCCAACTGCTTTGGGGCTCAACGCCAGTCTCCCCAGGATCCCCCTTTCCCTTCCCACAGCCTTGGGGCTCAGCTCCAGCCTCCCCAGTCACCCCATTCTCTTCCCTCCCAACCGCTTTGGGGCTCAGCTCCAGCCTCTCCAGGAAATCCTTTCCTTCCCCTTCTCTCCCCGTCTGCAGCACCAGATCTCGGCTCCAGCCTCTCCAGGAACCTCATTCATTTTCCCTGCCCTTCCCACCACTCTGGGGCTCAGCTCCAGGAACCCTGCAACAACCCCTTTCCTTTCCGTTCCCACCACTCTGGGGCTCGGCTCTAGCCAACCCAGTCACCCCATTCCCTCTCCAGTCACCCCATTCCCTCCCCATCACCTTGGAGCTCAGCTCCAGCCTCCTCAGTCACCCCATTCCCTCCTCATCACTTTGGGGCTCAGCTCCAGCAATCCCAGTAACTCCATTCCCATCCCTCCCCACAACTTTGGGGCTTAACTCATTTCCCTCCCCAGTCACCCCATTCCCTCCCCAGTCACCCTATTCCCTCCTCATCACCTTGGGGCTCAGCTCCAGCAATCCCAGTCACTCCATTTCTGTCCCTCCCTACTCCTCTGGGGCTCAATTCTAGCCTCCCCAGTCACCCCCTTCCCTCCCCAGTCACCCCATTCCCTCCCCATCACTTTGGGGCTCAACTCCAGCCTCTCCAGTCACCCCATTCCCTCCTCATCACCTTAGGGCTCAGCTCCAGCAGTCCCAGTAACCCCATTCCCTTCTGTCCCCACTGCTTTGGGGCTCAGCTCCAGCCTCCCCAGTCACCCCATTCCCTCCCCATCACCTTGGGGCTCAGTTCCAGCAATCCCAGTCACCCCATTCCCTTCTGTCCCCACTGCTTTGGGGCTCAGTTCCAGCAATCCCAGTCACCCCATTCCCTTCTGTCCCCACTGCTTTGGGGCTCAGCTCCAGCCTCCCCAGTCACCCCATTCCCTCCCCATTCCCTCCCCATCATTTTGGGGCTCAGTTCCAGCCCCCACCCCGTCACCTCTTTCCCTCCCCATCACCCTGGGGCTCAGCTCCAGCCTCTCCAGTCACCTCTTTCCCTTTTCATCGCTTTGGGGCTCAACTCCAGCCTCGCCAGTCACCCCATTCCCTCCTCATCACCTTAGGGCTCAACTCCAGCAGTCCCAGTAACCCCATTCCCTTCTGTCCCCACTGCTTTGGGGCTCAGCTCCAGCCTCCCCAGTCACCCCATTCCCTCCCCAGTCACCCCATTCCCTCCCCATCACTTTGGGGCTCAGCTCCAGGGTCCCCAGTAACCCCTTTCCTATCCCTCCCCACCATTTCTGGGGCTCAGCTCCAGCCTCCCCAGTCACCCCATTCCCTCCCCATCACCTTGGGACTCAGCTCCAGGAACCCCAGAGCCCCTTTCCCCTCTCCATCATTTTGGGGCTCAGCTCCAGCAATCCCAGTAACTCTATTCCCATCCCTCCCCCACAGCTTTGAGTCTCAACTCCAGGCTCCCCCAGTCACCCCATTCCCTCCTCATCACCTTGGGGCTCATCTCCAGCAATCCCAGTCACCCCATTCCCTCCCTGGTCACCCCATTCCCTCCTCATCACCTTGGGGCTCATCTCCAGCAATCCCAGTCACCCCATTCCCTTCTCTCCCCACTGCTTTGGGGCTCAGCTCCAGCCTCCCCAGTCACCCCATTCCCTCCCCAGTCACCCCATTCCCTCCCCATCACCTCAGGACTCATCTCCACGCACCCCAGACCCCCTTTCCCTTCCCTCCCCACCTCTTCCCAGCGCCGGGACCCCCGGAACGGGAATTTTTTATTTTTTTTTTTTTTTTTTGCGGGGTGGAAAAGGCCGGACGAGAGGGAAAGGAATGAATGGAGCCTGCTCTTGTGTACAAAAAAACGCATCAAATACATTCTTGAAAGCAACCTGGTTCTGCTTAACACTTGAATTCTGGAAAAAAAAAAAAAAAACACTAAAAAAAAAAAAAAAGAGAGAGAGAGAGAGGGAGAGAGAGGGAGGGAGGCAGCAGCTTGGAGAGGGTGTACGCGAGCTCGAGGCTTTTTTTTTTTGGTTTTTTTTTTTTTTTTTTTTTTTTTATTCTTGCATTCCTGGACACCAATCAAAAGAGCAAATCAAGGGAGGTGGAAGGGGGAAAAGGCGGCCAGCGAGGCTCCCTCGCCCCCCCCCCAAAACTTCCCGACGCGCAAAACTCGATTTATTATTTTTTTTTTTTTATTTCCACCTAACGCCCGAAACCAAAACAAATAGGGGCGAGCGAGGGGGGGGGGTGTGTGTGTGTTGGGGACTGGGGGGGAAAAAAAAAACCCAACCCCAAGCCAACCCAACCCCGAACCGAGGCCACCAAGAGGGCTCGGCCGCTCGCAGCCGGAGCCGAACCCCAATCCCAGGCTCTTCTCAACCCCCCCCAGACTATACCCCGTGCACCCCGACTATGCTCAATGTGGCTGGGGAGCCCTCAGGTAAGGAGCGAGGAGGCGCTGGGGTTGGGGGCCGCTTGCTCGTGGCTTCTTTTCCTCTCCCTTTCCCTTCCTTTCCGCTGCTGATTTTAATTTGACGCGATTAAACCGTCCGTCTGGCTTTGGGATTGATTTAAGACTTTCCCCTCTCTAGGGTTTGGGTTGGTTTTTTTTTTTTTTTTTTTTTTAAATTTTTTTTTTTTTCTCTCCTTTTCCCTTTCTCCCCTTCCCTCTTTTCCATGCATGTTTGTGATTAACCCAGCAGGGAGAATTAAACCCCACGACTGACAGAGGGGAGGAAAAGCCGACTTGTCGGCGTTGAGGGGGGTAGGAAGAAAGGGGGTTTTTTGGGGTTATTTTATACCCAAGGCTGCATTTGGGGGCTCGACTCCCCAAATCTCTTCGCCAAAGCGAGCGAGATCCCTTTGGGCAACAGGAACCGGAGTTTTTGAGGTGTTGCCGACGCTGGAAACCATCCCCAGGGCTTCCAACGGCTTTGTTCCCCCAACCCCAGCGATGGCCACGGGGGTCCTCGGAGAGGTTGCCCAACCCCACAGGGATCGGGGGGTTCCTTACCCGGAAAACGCTGGGGGAAAAAAAAAAAATCCCCTTAAAAGGACAAACAGTGTTGGGCCCCGCGAGGCTCCCGCTCGGTGGGCTTGAGCTCGGGGGGTGACACGAGGCCGGTGCCGGGTTTGGTGACGCAGGACGGGGCGAAGCAGGGAACCGGAAAAGCGAGGCCGGGATCCCCAGCGGCTCCATCAAGTCTTATTTTTTCCCCCTTTCCCTCTTCTTCCCACTGGCGCTCGGGGATGTGGCCGAGGCAGCCGGTGGCACAACCGGTGGCACAACCGGTGGCGCAACCATTGGTGAGGGGTCCAACCGGTGGCCGTCACCAGACAGGGAAGGGGACACCGAGTCTCACACTGCGAGCTCGGCCTCCACCAACCGCCCTGACCCCGCTTTCCGTTTTCGGGGTGACCCCAGGAGGCGGCCACTGAGTTTTTAGGCCCCGGTAGGGCTCGGGGACACTCGGCAGCGACAGCGTCACCGTCCCCACTTAGCAGGCGGCGCGAGGGCACGGTGACGGCCAACATCTGGGCTGCATTAGGCGCAGCCTCCGAGGGGAAACGCGGAGGGTTCCGCTTACAGGGCCGCGCTGGGGGATGATTTATGCCCTGCTAAGTGGCACCCGGCTCCATAAATCACCCGCCCGGCCTCGCTCTACCTACCTGGCCTCCCGTGCGGGTGGCGCTGCATTCCCCCCGGTGCCCGTGGTGCCAACACCAGCCTAGGGGCACGCGGAGAGGACATCTGGGTGGCAGCTGGCCTGGCGAGCCTGGCGCGGTGGCCCCCGGGTGGCCCCTGGGTGATGGAGGTGGCTAAGGGTTGGTCAGAGGGCTGTGGGCTTGGACAGGCTTGGGCATCACGGCTGTTCCCCTCAGGGCATGGTCGTTCCCAGAAGAACACGACTGTTGCCAGTGGGACATGGTCATTCCAACCAGGACTTGGCCCTTCCCAGGAGAACGTGGCCATTCCCAGGAGAACATGGCCCTTCCCATCAGACCACGACCATTCCCATCAGGACTTGGCCATTCCCAGGAGAACGTGGCCTTCCCAGGAGAACATGGCCCTTCTCCTCAGGCCACGGCCGTTCCCCTCAGGACTTGGCCATTCCCCTCAGGACTTGGCCATTCCCAGGAGAACAAGGCCATTCCAACCAGGACATGGCCATTCCCACCAGGACATTGGCTGTTCCCATCAGGTCATGGCCGTTCCCATCAGGACTTGGCCATTCCCATCAGGACTTGGCCATTCCCCTCAGGACTTGGCCATTCCCAGGAGAACAAGGCCATTCCAACCAGGCCATGGCCATTCCCATCAGGACATGACCATTCCAACCAGGACATGGCCATTGCTAGGAGAATATGGCTGTTCCCATCAGGACACTGACCGTTCCCATCAAGACATTGGCCGTTCCCATCAGGATATGGTCATCCTCACTGGGACATGACCATTCCAACAAGGGCATGGCCATTCCCATCAGGACTTGATGATCCGATGGGTCTCTTCCAACCTGGTTGTTCTATGATTCTATGATAGGACATGGTCATTCCCATCACGACATGGCCCTTCCCATCAGGGTATGACCATTCCAACCAGGACACAGCACTTCCCATTAGGACTTGGCCATTCCTAGGAGAACGTTCCCCTCAGGACTCGGCCGTTCCCAGGGGTCATGTCCATGTAGAGCTTCTGGGGCTGTGCTAACCTGGCCACGGAACGTCCCCCATGACCCGGTGGTGGCTGCTGGGCAGGAGATGCCGGTGGGTCTGGAGGTGCCGGGTGGTGACTCCATGTCACCACTCGAGCTGGCACCGTGTGTCCTCACTCCGCCGGAGAGGGACCAGCCCAGGCTCTACTGGTCTTGCTGGTGGAACATGCTGGAGGGGCCGGTGGTGGGTCCAGGGGCTGCAGAGCTCCGTGTCCCACACTGGGAGAGGTGGGAAGGGAGCTGGGCAGTGCGTGCCGGACGATGGGTCTGGTTGGGATTAGGGGCCTGCGTCCCCCTCTCGCCGGCGGGAGTGTTTCCATCCCGGATGGGAAATCCAGGCCCCGTTAATTACGACCTCGCTGGAGTCTCCTGTGCGCGCCTGCACTTATAAACACACGGACCAGACAGGATGTAAACACTCTGCTCCGCGAGGAACGGCTGAGAGAGCTGGGGGGGGTTCAGCTGGAGAAGAGGAGGCTGAGGGGAGAGCTCATTGCTCTCTGCAACTCCCTGAGAAGAGAGGACGTTGTGGAGAGGAGGGTGATGGCCTCTTCTCCCAAGGGACAGGGGACAGGTGGAGAGGGAATGGCCTCAAGCTCCACCAGGGGAGGCTCAGGATGGACATTAGGAAGAAATTCTTCATGGAAAGGGTGATTAGTCAGTTTGAGAGGCTGCCCAGGGAGGTGGTTGATTCCCCTTCCCTGGAGGGGTTTAAGGTGTGGGTGGCCGAGGTGCTGAGGGACATGGGTTAGTGATTGATGGGAATGGTTGGACTCAATGATCCGGTGGGTCTCTTCCAACCTGGTGATTCTATGAGATGGGACGATCAGCACTGGTGAGGCCTCTCCTTGAATCCTGTGTTCAGTTGTGGGCCCCTCAGCACAAGAAGGATGTTGAGGCTCTGGAGCAAGTCCAGAGAAGAGCAACAAAGCTGGTGAAGGGGCTGGAGAACAGGCCCTATGAGGAGCGTCTGAGAGAGCTGGGGGTGTTGAGGCTGGAGAAGAGGAGGCTGAGAGGAGACCTCATTGCTCTCTACAACTACCTGAAAGGAGGTTGTAGAGAGGAGGGAGCTGGGCTCTTCTCCCAAGGGACAGGGGACAGGACAAGAGGGAATGGCCTCAAGCTCCGCCAGGGGAGATTTAGGCTGGAGATTAGGAGGAAGTTCTTCACACAGAGGGTGATTGGGCATTGGAATAGGCTGCCCAGGGAGGTGGTTGATTCCCCTTCCCTGGAGGTGTTTAAGGCACAGGTAGATGAGGTCCTGAGGGACATGGTTTAGTGTTTGATAGGAATGGTTGGACTCGATGATCCGATGGGTCTCTTCCAACCTGGTTGTTCTATGATTCCTTGAAGGGGTTTAAGGTGTGGGTGGCTGAGGTGCTGAGGGACATGGGTTAGTGATTGATAGGAATGATTGGACTCCATGATCCGGTGGGTCTCTTCCAACCTGGTGATTCTTTGACTCTAAGAGGGAGCAAAGATTGGACTGGGAGCCTGGTCATCACGCAGGGAAGGGTTAAGCGGCGCTGGTCGGGGTTGCAGGCAGCCTGGACATGACGGTGGCCACCGCCTGCTCCTTCCTTGCCCACAGACAGGGCTGCTTGGTCCTCAATGCCTCATTCATGCTTGGCCACCACGAGACCTCCCAAGCTGGGCTTTCAATGAGTGCTGCAGACAGGGCTCTACTTGCCATTGGCCACCAGCCCATCAGATCCGGCCTGAGGAGCCGTGGGGCCACCCCAGCTCCATCCGCCGCCCGGGGGGCTCCGGGGCCAGGGCTCCCCCCTTCCCGGCTGCCACCCCCGCCCTGGGAACCGCTTCGCACGAGGGTTACGGGAAAGCGACTTGTGGTCGCCCTTGACCCCGGCGGCTCTGCCCACAGCATGCCCGGGGAACAGCTCACCCGGCGCTGCGGCTACGCTCCCGCCTAGGCTACTAGCCAGGGGGCTACTGGCCAGGAGGTCTGGCCAGCACTGGCTGCCCTGCATCACGTCATCCTCAGCCCCTCTGAACCAGCGCTGTGGGTGTCCTGGGTGCTGCTGGTGGCATTTCCACAGTGTCCTGTCACTTCCAACTCCTCAGAACCAGCACTGTGGGTGCCCTAGTTGATGTTGGTGGCACTGCCAGCATGTCCTGTCACCCCCAGCCCCTCAGAACCAGCACTAAGAGTGCCCTAGGTGATGCTGGTGGCATTTCCATTATGTCCTGTCACCCCCAGCCCCTCGGAACCAGCACTGTGGGTGCCCCAGGTGCCACTGGCCCTGGGAGGTCCCTGCTCCCCTGCCACGCAGGGTCCCCAGGCCCAGGCAGGAGCTGCTTACGTGGGCTGGGATCATCCTGGCCAGAGTCCAGGGCCAGTTTTGAAACCCTCGGGCTCTTCCTTTCCGACGTCACCGAGATCCAGCTGTGCCAGGCTCCCTCCTCCCTGCCGCCACTGTCTGTGCCGGTGCCCACGGAGTCCTCACCGAGCCACCGTGGCAGGGCTGGGTGAGGACAAGCGGCTTGCTCCATGGGGCAACCAACACGGAAAGGCCACGGCCATTATCACCACTGTGGCATGGTCACGGTTGTGCTGTGGTCACCATCACCATTGTGCCATGGTCACCATCAACATTGTGCCATGGTCACAGTTGGGCTGTGGTCAACATCACCACTGTGTCATGGTCATGGTTGTGCTATGGTCACCAAATGCCGGGTCATGCACTTGGGGCACAACAACCCTATGCAGAGCTACAGACTGGGAGAAGCCTGTCTGGAAAACTGCCAGGAGGAGAGGGACCTGGGGGTGTTGGTCGACAGCCGACTGACCATGAGCCAGCAGTGTGCCCAGGTGGCCAAGAAGGCCAAGGGCATCCTGGCTTGGATCAGAAATGGTGTGACCAGCAGGGCCAGGGAGGTGATTCTCCCACTGGACTCAGCACTGGTGAGGCCGCTCCTTGAATCCTGTGTTCAGTTGTGGGCCCCTCAGCACAAGAAGGATGTTGAGGCTCTGGAGAGAGTCCAGAGAAGAGCAGCGAAGCTGGTGAAGGGACTGGAGAACAGACCCTATGAGGAGCGGCTGAGAGAGCTGGGGGTGTTTATCCTGGAGAAGAGGAGGCTGAGAGGAGACCTCATTACTCTCTGCAAGTACCTGAGAGGAGGTTGTGGAGAGGAGGGAGCTGGGCTCTTCTGCCAAGGGACAGGGGACAGGACAAGAGGGAATGGCCTCAAGCTCCTCCAGGGGAGATTTAGGCTGGAGATTAGGAGGAAGTTTTTCACAGAAAGGGTCATTGGTCATTGGAATAGGCTGCCCAGGGAGGTGGTTGATTCCCCTTCCCTGGAGGTGTTTAAGGCACAGGTGGATGAGGTCCTGAGGGACATGGGTTAGTGTATGATAGGAATGGTTGGACTCGATGATCCAATGGGTCTCTTCCAACCTGGTTGTTCTATGATTCTATGATCACCACTGTGCCATGGTCACAGTCGTGCCATGGTCACCATCACCCCTTGTGCCACCACCACCTCCCCGTACCCTTCCTCCCTCCTCATCCTCTTCCTTACTCTCAACACCTCCATCCCCATCCCTTCCCTCCAGCCCTGGCTCCGCGGCTCTGTTTGCTTTGGCTGCCGTGGGGGCCAGCGCTGGTGTAAATCCCGCTCTGGAAACTCGAGCCGGCGTCGAGCGAGGATGTGGCCAAAGAAAACACGCGGGGAGGGAGCGAGTCACGGCACGAGGGCCCCCCCCCGGCACCAGGCCCTAGCACGCTTGCACGCAAGGCAGGACTGCAGCTGAAGCTCCACCAGGGGAGATGTAGGCTGGAGATTAGGAGGAAGTTTTTCACAGAAAGGGTCATTGGGCATTGGAATAGGCTGCCCAGGGAGGTGGTTGATTCCCCTTCCCTGGAGGGGTTTAAGGCACAGGTGGATGAGGTGCTGAGGGACATGGGTTAGTGTTTGATAGGAATGGTTGGACTCGATGATCTGATGGGTCTCTTCCAACCTGGTTGTTCTATGATTCTATGATTCTATGATTCAATGCTCATGCACTCGTGCACAGTGTGTTGCACACCTGTGGGGTGCTGCGTAGTGCAAGGTGCACAGATACGAGGAGCGGCTGAGAGAGCTGATGGGGTTGAGGCTGGAGAAGAGGAGGCTGAGGGGAGAACTCCTTGCTCTCTGCAACTCCCTGAGAAGAGAGGAGGTTGTGGAGAGGAGGGAGCTGGGCTCTTCTCCCAAGGGACTCTTCTCCCAAGGGACAGGCCGAGAGGGAATGGCCTCAAGCTCCACCAGGGGAGGCTCAGACTGAATGTTAGGAAAAGATTGTTCATGGAAAGGATGATTGGTCAGTGTCAGAGGCTGCCCAGGGAGGTGGTTGATTCCCCTTCCCTGAAGAGGTTTAAGGTGTGGGTGGCTGAGGTGCTGAGGGACATGGGTTAGTGATTGATGGGAATGGTTGGACTCGATGATCTGGTGGGTCTCTTCCAACCTGGTGATTCTCTGATTCTCTGATTCTGTTTCATGTGATGGAGCTGCACAGTGTGTCATGCACACCCCCAGCATGTTGCACCAGGTCCATCCGAGTGCATGGGGACAGGGGGTTTACACCCTCGCCATGGTGGAGCTGGCACGGCCGCAGCTCGAGGTCCCTGAGGAGCCGCGTGCGTCACCGGCACTTGGCTGCTCCCGCCTGGCCGAGGCTCCCGGCGGCCGGTGACGGGGAGCGGTGACGTGCGAGGGCACCGCGGGGCTGCCCACGCGGGGAGCCCCGTCGAGGCTTGCGGTGAGGAGCCTCCGCGGAGGAGTTGCCGGGAAGCCCGTCTCCGTCATGCTGCGAGGTGCCAGTTGGCCTCGGCTTGCTGGCCACGAGCCGTGACCTTTGTGGAACCGCTGGCTAACGAGGCCGCGGCTCGTCAGGCCGCCCTGACGTCAGGGACGATGACGGGGATCCCGTTGGCGGTTTCCGGGCGGCTTTGGCAAAGGTCACCCCACACCCTGGACACCATGGGGGGGTCATGGTCCCTTCAATGGGGGTGGCCAGGGGGTCCTCATGGAGTGGGGGCTGCCGGCCACACCGTGTGATTCTATGATTCTATGATGCTCAATCCGCTCCAGCGTTGATGATGGTTGAGTTACGGTGCCCAAATATAACCCGGTTGTGCCGTCCCGGCGGGAACGCCGTGAGCTGCACGAGCTCCAGACCATATAAAGGATTGTTGCTGCAGCCTGCGGGAGGAGAGCCTGGGTTTGCAGCGCTGGCAGGGTCAGCGCCGCAAGGAGAGGGTCCCCGGTGAACCAGCTGTGCCGGCGGCATCACTCCTGGCCGTGCCAAGGCCTGAGGTGGTGGGGTTTGGAGATGCTGAGCCTCTCGGGGTCAGGATCTGAGCTGCCTTGGGACTGAGGAGGGGCTGAGCTGCTCTGTGCCCAGGAAGATGCTGAGCTGCCTGGTGCCCACAGGGATGTTGAGCTGCCCAATGCCAGGAGGGATCCAAGTTGCTCTGTGGCCTCGGGGATACTAAGGTGCCCGGTACCAGGAGGGATCCGAGTTGCTCTGTGGCCTTGGGGATGCTGAGCTGCTCAGGATTCATGAGGATGCTGAGCTGCCCAGTGCCAGGAGGGATCGGAGCTCCTCTGTGGCCTCGGGTTGCTGAGGTGCCCCTGGCTCATGGGGATGCTGAGCTGCCCAGTGCCAGGAGGGATTGGAGCTGCTCTGTGGCCTCAGGGTTAGGGTTAGGGTGCTGAGGTGCCCCTGGCTCATGGGGATGCTGAGCTGCCCAGTGCTAGGAGAGATCTGAGTTGCTTTGTGACCTCAGGGATGCTGAGCTGCTCAGGATTCATGAGGATGCTGAGCTGCCTGGTGCTAGGAGGGATCTGAGTTGCTTTGTGGCCTCAGGGATGCTGAGCTGCTCAGGATTCATGAGGATGCGGAGCTGCCTGGTGCCAGGAGGGATCGGAGCTGCTCTGTGTCCTCAGGGATGCTGAGGTGCCCCTGGCTCATGGGGATGCTGATCTGCCCTGTGCTGGGGAAGGTGCTGAGCTGCTCTGTGGCCTCAGGGATGCTGAGCTGCCCAGGATTCATGAGAATCATAGAATCATAGAATCAGCAGGTTGGAAGAGACCCACTGGATCATCGAGTCCAACCATTCCCATCAATCACCAACCCATGTCCCTCAGCACCTCATCCACCCACACCTTAAACCCCTCCAGGGAAGGTGAATCAACCACCTCCCTGGGCAGCCTCTGACACTGCCCAATCACCTTTTCTGTGAAAAACTTCCTCATAATGTCCAGCCTGATGAGGATGCTGAGTTGCCTGGTGCCAGGAGGGGCTGAGCTGCTCTGTGCCCACAGGGATGTTGAGCTGCCCAGTGCTGGGGAAGGTGCTGAGCTGCCTGGTGCCCACAAGGTTGCTGAACTACCTGGTGCCAGGAGGGATCTGAACTGCCTGGTGCCAAGGGGGATCTGAGCTGTTCTGTGCCCATAGGGGTGCTGAGCTGCCCCTGGTACGTGGGGAAGCTGAGCTGCTCTGTGCCCACAAAGGTGCTGAGCTGCTCTGTGCCAGGGAAGGTGTTGCCAGGAGGAGAGGGACCTGGGGGGGTTGGTCGACAGCCGACTGAACATAAGCCAGCGGTGTGCCCAGGGGGCCAAGAAGGCCAAGGGCATCCTGGCTTGGATCAGAAACTGTGTGACCAGCAGGGCCAGGGAGGTGATTCTCCCTCTGGACTCAAAGCACTGGTGAGGCCTCTCCTGGAATCCTGTGTTCAGTTGTGGGCCCCTCAGCACAAGAAGGATGTTGAGGCTCTGGAGAGAGTCCAGAGAAGAGCCACGAAGCTGGTGAAGGGGCTGGAGAACAGGCCTTATGAGGAGCAGCTGAGAGAGCTGGGGGTGTTTAGCCTAGAGAAGAGGAGGCTGAGAGGAGACCTCATTACTCTCTACAACTCCCTGAGAGGAGGTTGTGGAGAGGAGGGAGCTGGGCTCTGCTCCCAAGGGACAGGGGACAGGACAAGAGGGAATGGCCTCAAGCTCCACCAGGGGAGATTTAGGCTGGAGATTAGGAGGAGGTTTTTCACAGAAAGGGCCATTGGGCATTAGAATAGGCTGCCCAGGGAGGTGGTTGATTCCCCTTCCCTGGAGGTGTTTAAGCAAAGGGTGGACGAGGTCTTGAGGGACTTGGTTTAGTGTTTGATAGGAATGGTTGGACTAGAAGATCCGATGGGTCCCTTCCAACCTGGTTGTTCTGTGATTCTATGATTGTATGACAGAGCGGAGGGGGTGCCAGTGGTGGGAGGAGGTGCCCCCCCCCCGACTCCGTGCCCCATCCTGAGGTGCCTGTGTCCCCCACAGGAGACTCTTGGGGGATCTTCACCTTCCTGTGTGCGGCGCTCTGCAACCTGCCGGCGCTGCCTGCCCTCAACTGCACCAAGGAGCTGGGGCCTGGCCAGTCCATCCAGAAGACCTACGACCTCACCCGCTACCTGGAGCACCAGCTCCGCACCCTCGCCGGCACCTACGTGAGTAAGGGGGTATCCCCCCCAAACCCTGATGCTACCCTTGATGGTTGTCCCCTGTCCGTCCTCCCAATGCCCATCTCCTCCAGGAGATGTGGCAACGTGTGCCCAGAAACCAACCAGAGCAGTGGGAGCAGCAGGGAGGGAGGGGATCCTGCCCCTCTGCTCCGCTCGGGGAGACCCACCCGGAGCCCCAAGTCCAGTGCTGGATTCTCAGCATATGGAGGACACAGAACTGCTGGAGCGAGGGCAGAGGAGGCCACGGAGATGATGCGAGGGCTGGAGAAGCTCCTGTGTGAGGAGAGAATTGGGGTTGTTGAGGTTGGAGAAGAGAAGGGTGTGGGGAGACCTCAGAGCAGCTTCCAGGGCTGAAAGGGGCTCCAGGAAAGCTGGGGAGGGGCTCTGGATCAGGGAGAGGATGAGGCGAAGGGTTTGGATCTCCAAGACGGGAGATGGAGATGAGATCTTGGTGGGAAATTCTTCACGTTGAGGGGGTTGAGGTCCAGGTTACCCAGAGCAGTGGTGGATGCCCCATCCCTGGAGGGGTTCAAGGGCAGGTTGGATGGGGTTTGGAGCCCCTGATGCAGTGGGAGATGTCCCTGGAGCTGCAACTGGATGGGTTTGAGGTCCATTCCAACCCAACCCATTCCATGCCTCAGCTCATCCAGGCTCCCCGCTGGCCAAGGCTGCACCCATGCCGGTGGCCAAGGCTGTACCCTTGTAGGTGGCCAAGGTTGAGCCCACGCCAGAGGCCACGGAAATGCCTCATCGGCCGAGGGTGGAGTCCTTGGGGTGCAGGGCGTCTCCTGGGCCCCCACCCTCTGCTCAGGGTGCGGGAAGGGTTGTAGTCAACCACCTCTCCTGCCTGTCTCTGCCCTGACTTGCCCCCCGTGCCGCTGGCTCGGCCCTGACAGTGCCGGCACACGAGGTGCCAGGAGGTGACGATGGTGGTTTGGCCATCGGGATGGGTTCCTCTGGGTCTGCTGCTTGGAGCTGTGGGAGTGGGGGGTTCCGTGGGGAGTGGAGGGTGGGTGGGATGGAGATCACAGAGACCAGGAACGTGGTGGGAATGTCTGCCTGGTGAGCTTGTCCATCTGGGGAACATCATGATTTTGTGGGACATGGTGGGCATGGAGACCTGGGGACATGGAGACCTGGGAAGTGGTGGGCACATCCACCTGGGGACATGGGACAGGGTGGGTGTGTGAGCCTGGGGGACATGGGACCTGGGACGCGGTGGCCATGTCCACCTGGGGGACGTGGGATGTGGTAGGTGCATGGAGACACTGGGCATGGAGAGCTCGGAAGGAGGGGACATGGAGATAGGGAACTTGGAGAGCTCGGAAGGAGGGGACATGGAGAGCTGGGATGTGGGGGTCGTGGATATGGGGGACATGGAGAGCTGGGAAGAGGGGGACATGGAGACCAGGGATGTGAGGGACGTGGAGATGGGGAACATGGAGAGCTGGGAAGGAGGGGACATGGATGTGCGGGACATGGATATCTGGGATGCAGGGGACATGGAGAGCTGGGAAGTTGGGGATGTGGAGATGGGGGACATGGAGTGCTGGGAAGAGGGGGACATAGATGTGTGGGACATGGAGATAAGAAACTTAGAGAGCTGTGAAGAGGGGGACATAGAGATGGGGGACATGGAGACCTGGAATGTGAGGGACATGGAGATAGGGAACATGGAGAGCTGGGAAGAGGGGGACATGGATGTGTGGGACATGGAGAGCTGGGAAGAGGGGGACATGGATGTGTGGGACATGGAGAGCTGGGATGTGTGGGTCACAGAAATGGGGGACATGGAGAGCCGGGAAGGGGGGAACATGGAGATGTAGGACGTGGAGAGCTGGGAAGGAGGGAACATGGACATGTGGAATGTGGAGAGCTGGGATGTGAAGGACGTGGAAATGGGGAACTTGGAGAGCTGGGAAGAAGGGGCATGTGGAGGTGGGGGACATGGAGAGCTGGGAAGGAGGGGACATGGATGTGCAGGACATGGAGACCAGGGATGTGAGGGACATTGAGACAGGGAACTTGGAGAGCTGGGAAGGAGGGGACATAGAGAGCTGGGAAGTGGGTGATGTGGAGATGGGGGACATGGAGAGCTGAGAAGGAGGGGACATGGACATGTGGAACGTGGAGAGCTGGGATGTGGAGGATGTGGAGATGGGGAACATGGAGAGCTGGGAAGAGGGGGACGTGGAGATGGGGGACATGGATAGCTGGGAAGGAGGGGACATGGATGAGCGGGACATGGATACCTGGGATGCAGGGGACATGGAGAGCTGGGGAGAGGGGCTGTGGAGGTGGAGGGCATGGAGAGCTGGGAAGGAGGGGATATGGATGTGTGGGACATGGAGACCTGGGATATGGGGGACATGGAGATGGGGAACTTGGAGAGCTGGGAAGGAGGGGACATGGAGTGCTGGGAAGGAGGGGACATGGACATGTGGAGAGAGGAGAGCTGGGATGTGGAGGATGTGGAGATGGGGAACATGGAGAGCTGGGAAGAGGGGGATGTGGATGTGTGGGACATGGAGATGGGGATCATGGAGAGCTGGGAAGAGGGGGACATGGAGAGCTGGGATGTGTGGGACATGGAGATGGGGGACATGGAGAGCTGGGAAGGAGGGGACATGGAGTTGGGGGACATGGAGAGCTGGAAAGAGAGGGGGACATAGATGTGGGGGATGTGGGGACTGGGGACATGGAGATTGGGAACATGGTGGACATGGGGACTTGGAGCACGAGGGCCTGGGAAGAGTGGGATGAGGAGGCTGAGGGCGTAGTGGGCATGGAATGTGGCAGGTGTGGGTGCACGGAGGCTGGGGACGAGGGGGACAGTCCCCGTGGCTGACAGCCGCCCCGTCCCTCGCAGCTGAACTACCTGGGCCCCCCGTTCAACGAGCCCGACTTCAACCCCCCGCGGCTGGCGCGGGCCGAGCGGGTGCCCAGCGCCACGGTGGACTTGGACCTGTGGCGCGGCCTGACCGACAACGCCCGGCTGGCCGCCAACTACCGCGCCTACAGCCGCCTCCTCTGCTACCTGCGGGCGCTGGACGGGCAGGCGGGCACGGCCGAGCTGCGCCACCGCCTCGGCCACTTCTGCTCCAGCCTCCAAGGCCTGGTGCTCAGCATCGCCGGCGTCATGTCCTCCTTGGGCTACCCCTTGCCCGCCGGCCCCGCCGGGCCCCCCGCGGCCCCCGGCGCCCTCGTGGCTCCCAACGACTTCTTGAAGAAGATGGACGACTTCTGGCTGCTGAAGGAGCTGCAGACCTGGCTGTGGCGCTCGGCCAAGGACTTCAACCGCCTCAAGAAGAAGGTGCCGCCGGCCGTGGTCACCCTGCGCCTGGAGGCCAGGGGCTTCTGAATGACACCCCTCCCCGGCGTCCGCACCATCTCGCCGGGACCCCTGATGGGCCACCACGTCCCCAGCCTCACCTCTCCATGCCTTTTGGGATGGGGGTCCTTGCCCCAAGTGCCACCAAAGCCACCCCTGTCACCTCTCTGTGCCTTGTTGGGTGGGAGTCCTCACCCCAAGTGCCACCTATATCACCTCCCTGTGCCTTGTGGGATGAGATTCCTCACCCCAAGTGCCACCTATGTCACCTCCCCATGTTTTGTGGGATGAGATTCCTCACCCCAAGTGCCACCAAAGCCACCCCTGTCACCTCCCTGTGCCTTGTGGGATGAGATTCCTCGCCCTAAGAGCCACCAAAGCCACCCCTGTCACCTCTCCGTGCCTTGTGGGGTAGGAGTCCTCACCCCAAGTGCCACCTATATCACCTCCCTGTGCCTTGTGGGATGAGATTCCTCACCCCAAGTGCCACCAAAGCCACCTCTGTCACCTCTCCATGCCTTGTTGGGTGGGAGTCCTCACCCCAAGTGCCACCTCTGTCACCTCCTCATGTTTTGTGGGATGAGATTCCTCACCCCAAGTGCCACCAAAGCCATCCCTGTCACCTCCCCGTGTTTTGTGGGATGAGATTCCTCACCCCAAGTGCCACCTATGTCATCTCCCCATGTTTTGTGGGATGAGATTCCTCGCCCCAGGTGCTACCAAAGCCACTCCTGTCACCTCTCTGTGCCTTGTTGGGTGGGAGTCCTCACCCCAAGTGCCACCAAAGCCACCTCTCCATCACCAGTGTGCCTTGAGAGATGGGTCTCCTGACCCCAAAGTGCCACCACAGCCACCCCGCACCCCATGACCTTGCTGTGCCTTTAGAGATGGGGATCCTGACCCCCCAAGTGCCACCCAAGCCACCCCACAGCCCCTCTGTGCCCTAAGGGAGGATCATCCTGACCCCCAAGTGCCACCAAAGCCAGTCACACCCCCCCCACCATCACCAATGTCCCTTGAGATATGTGGTCCTGACCCCCAAGTGCCACCAAAGCCACTTCCCCACCTCCACCAGGGCAGGGGTTGATGCCACCAAGGTGCCCCCTCCCACCCCCAAAGGACCAATCCCCTGCGAGCATAGGGTTAACCCCGCCCACCAGCAGCAATAAGCCCCGCCCCCCTCGCCCAAGCCCCGCCCCCGTCTGAGTGTTTATTTATTGGAGATGTTATTTATTGGGGTATTTATTGCAGAAGATCTATTCTTGTATGAACGAATAAAAACCTTTCTCCAGCGGCGACCGACCGGGCACGAGGACACTCGGGCGCCATCAGTAGGGACCAGGGTGAACGGGGAGCCGTGACAAGGCCTGAGCTCACTCCGATGGGCACGTGGGAAGGATCCGTGGGGCACACGGTGACACCAAGAATCCACTGGGCTCCTGGTGACACCGAGGATCTGTGGGGCACGTGGTGACCTTGAGGATCCATTGAGCTCATGGTGACACCAAGAATCCATGGGGCACAGGGGAACATCAAGGATACGTGGACCACATGGTGACACCAAGAATCCATTGGGCACAAGGGAACATCAAGGATCCATGGGACACAGGGTGACCCTGAGAATCCACGGGGCACATAGTGACACTAAGAATCTGTTGGGCATGTGGGAACATCAAGGATCTGTGAGGCACCTGGTGACCTTGAGGATCCATGGGCCACATGGTGACACTGAAGATCCATTTAGCTCATGGTGACACCAAGAATGCATGGGGCACGTGTTGACCTTGAGGATCTGTGGGGCACACAGTGACCCTGAGAATCCATGGGGCACATAGTGACACTAAGAATCTGTTAGGCATGTGGGAACATCAAGGATCCGTGGGGCACATGGTGACACTGAGGATCCATTGAGCTCATGGTGACACAGGATCCATTGAGATCATGGTGACACAGGATCCATTGAGATCATGGTGACACCAAGAATCCATGGGGCACCAGGGAACATCAAGGATCCGTGGGGCACATGGTGACCTTGAGGATCTGTGGGGCATATGGTGATATCAAGGATCTGTGAGGCACACGGTGACAATGAGGATCCATGGGGCACATGGTGACACCAAGAATCCATTGGGCATGTGGTGACCTTAAGGATCCATGGGGCAGAATGTGACACCAAGGATCCATTGGGCATGTGATGACCACCTGGATCCGTGGGGCACGTGGTGACCCCAAGGATCCATCGGGCTCATGGTGACACCAAGAATCCATGGGGCATGTGGGAACATCAAGGATCCGTGTGGCACATGGTGACCTTGAGGATCTGTGGGGCACATGGCGATATCAAGGATCTGTGAGGCACAAGGTGACCCCCTGGATCTGTGTGGCATGTGGTGACCCTATGGATCCGTGTGACATGTGGTGACCCCCTGGATCTGTGTGGCACATGGTGACGCCATGGATGTGTGTGGCACATGGTGACCCAATGGATCCATGTGGCACATGGTGACCCCATGAGTCTGTGTGGCACATGGTGACCCCATGGATCCATGCAGCACGTGGTGACCCCATGGATCATTGTGGCACATAGTGACTCTCTGGGTCCGGCTGTCCCAGTTGAGTGCTCACCCCAGCACTCAGGATGGACCCTGCCCACTGCCCCCCAGGCAGGGGACACTCGCTGGCCCGTGACAGCACGTGGCACCCTGGGCCCCACCAGCGTCACCACCAGCCCCACAGCAGCAGGGACCTGCTGGTGTCACCTCCTGCCCCACAGCCCCCTAGGACGCCCATCCGGTGTGAGGTGAGTGCGGGGATGGGATGGGATGGGGACAGGGATGGGGACATGGGGGGTTCTGTCCCCATGTCACTGTGGGGTGTCTCGGCAGGACCATGCAGATCCTGACGTGTCCAGCCAAGCTGCAGAGCCTGGAGGCCGCGCTGAGGAAGAGCCTCCCACTCTCGCTGCCGGTGACAGGGACCCTGCTGTCATCCCCACTAGGAACCCCATTGTCACCCCTGCTAGGATCCCCATTGTCACCCCCGCTAGGATCCCCATTGTCACCCCCACCAGGGACTCCACTGTCACCTCTGCCCAGGACCCCACTGCCACCTCCACCAAGGACCCTGCTGTCACCCCTACTAAGGACCCCACTGTCACACCTGCTAGGGACCCCACTGCCACCGCCACCAGGGACCCCACTGCCACCGCCACCAGGGACCCTGCTGTCACCCCCACCAGGAACCCCACAGTCACCCCTGCCCAGGACCCCACTGCCACCTCCACCAAGGACCCTGCTGTCACCCCTACTAAGGACCCCACTGTCACACCTGCTAGGGACCCCTTTGTCACCCCCACCAGGGACACCACTGTCACCTCCACCAGGGACCCCACTGTCACCCTCACCAGGGACACCACTGCCACCTCCACCAAGGACCCCACTGTCACCCCCACCAAGGACCCCACTGTCACCCTCACCAGTGACCCCATTGTCACCCCCACCCAGGACCCCACTGTCACCCCTGTCAGGGACCCCATTGTCACCCCCACCAGGGACCCCACTGTCACCCCGGTCAGGGACCCCATTGTAACCCCCACCAGGGACCCAGAGCTGCCCCTCCATGCCCATATCTGCCCCACTGAACCCAGAGTTGCCCCCTCGCACCCACATCTGCCCCCCTGCATCCATACCTGCCCCCCTCACACTCATATCTGCCCCTCACACCCATATCTGCCCCCCCTGCACCCATATCTGCCCCTCCTTGCACCCATACCTACCCCCTCACACCTATATTTCCCCCTCACACCCATATCTCCCCCTCACACCCATACCTGCCCCTCACACCCATACCTGCCCCCCTGCACCCACACCTGCCCCCCCCTGCCAGGTGTGACCCCTTTCCCCCAGGTGTACGGGGCGGTGATGCACATCAACCGGGGGAACCCTGGCGAGATGGAGGTGGCCGTGGACGCGTGGCCCGACTTCGGTGCCGTGTTGGCGCGACAGAGCGGAGAGGTGGCTGGAGGGGACATTGGGTGGGGGTTGGGGGTCGCGGTGTCCTGGGGGCTCCGTCACCCATGGGTGTCCCCCAGATGCCGGTGGATGATTCCTACAGGAACATGCAAGCCGCCTTCTACCGCAACCTCAGTGCCTACCGAGCGCTGCTGGACACCCCCGGCTGCCTCCGCTGGGACTCGGCCTTCCACATCATCGGTGCCCGGGCACTGGGAGGCACTGGGATGCACTGGGATGCACTGGGAGGCAATGGGAGTAGGGGTCGTGCATGCTGGGTATGGGAGTTGGGCATGTTGGGAGTGTGGGACGTGGGGGAGAGATGTTGGTGATACTGGAGTGAGGGACTGAGAGGCACTGGGAGGTGCTGGGAAGCACTGGGAGGTGCTGGGAGGTGCTGAGGGGCACTAGGAGGCACTGGGGTCACTGGGAGTAGGGGTCATGATCACTGGGGATGGGAGTTGGGCATGTTGGGAGCTTGGGACATAGGAGAGAGATGTTGGTGATACTGGAATGAGGGACTGGGAGGCACTGGTGGAAGGGACTGGGAGGCACTGGGGGGCACTGGGAGGCAATGGGAGCAGGGGTCTTGTACACTGGGGATGGGAGTTGGGCATGTTGGGAGCGTGGGACATAGGAGAGAGATGTTGGTGATACTGGAGTGAGGGGCTGGGAGGCACTGGTGTAAGGGATTGGGAGGCACTGGGAGGAACTGGGAGGAGCTGGGGGGCACTGGGAGGCAATGGGAGCAGGGGTTTTGCATTTTTGCATTCTGGGGATGGGAGTTGGGTACTTTGGGAGTGTGGGACGTAGGAGAGAGATGTTGGTGATACTGGATTGAGGGACTGGGAGGCGCTGGGAGGCACTGGGAGGCGCTGGGAGGTGCTGAGGGTCACTGGGGTGCACTGAGAGGCACTGGGAGCACTGGGAGCAGGGGTCATGCACGCTGGGGATGGGAGTTGAGCATGTTGGGAGTGTGGGACATAGGAGAGGGATGTTGGTGATACTGGAGTGAGGGACTGGGAGGTACTGGTGGAAGGGGCTGGGAGGCACTTGGAGGTACTGGGAGGTGCTTGGAGGCACTGGGAGGCACTGGGGTCACTGGGAGTAGGGGTCATGCACACTGGGGATGGGAATCGGGCATGTTGGGAGCTTGGGACATAGGAGAGAGATGTTGGTGATGCTGGAGTGAGGGACTGGGAGGCACTGGGAGGAGCTGGGAGGTGCTGGGAGGTGCTGGGAGGCACTGGGAGGTGCTGGGAGGCACCGGGAGGCACTGGGAGCAGGGGTCGTGCACACTGGGGATGGGAGTTGGGTATGTTGGGAATGTGGGACATAGGAGAGAGGTGTTGGTGATACTGGAGTGAGTGACTGGGAGGCACTGGGAGCACTGGGCACCAGGTGAGGAATGGGGGTGCTGGGGAATCACACCCCCCTCAACTCCGCTGCCCCCCCAGGCCTGCAGGACGGTGTGGCTACCGCCTCGCAGGAGCTGGCGGCCGCCAAGGGCGTCAAGCTGGACATCTCCGAGTTCTACACCTACCTGCACCCCAACCCTGGCTCCATCCCCGAGCCACAGTGAGCGCCCCACGTCCCTCCCGCCCCGCTCAGCACCCCCACAACCCCCCCCCATATCCCGCTGACCCCCCCAATCTCCGCAGGCTGCCCCCCACCATCCGCCTGGGCTCGCTGAGCGTGGCGCACGCGGAGCTGCTGGCGGAGACGTGGCCTTACGGGGGGAACCCGCGAAGCCGCCAGTACCTGGCGGAGACGCTGAGCCGCCTGCCCCAGCTCTGCCTCCAGGATGAGGCCCTGCACCCCGTCTGCTGGGTCCTCACCGACCACTTCGGCACCGGGGCCCACGGTTACACCCTGCGCGCCCACCGGCGCCACGGCTACATGCGAGCCGCCTTGGCCATCACGGCGCGGAGGATGCATGCCCGCGGCTTCCCCTCCTTCGGCCACACGGCCACGGGCAACGTCCCCATGCAGCGTCTGCAGGAGGGACTGGGCTACCAGCGCCTGCCCGGCCTGTGCCGCTTCATCCTGCACAACCCCGACCTGAGCCAGCCTGTGCCCTGAGCCCACCGGACGCGCCACGGGGACACGCGTGTCACCAGAGGGGCCTTGGGCACCTCCCCAGGCCAGGAATGTTCTCAACACAACATGGGTCTCCTCACCACAACATGGGTTTCCTCCTCTTCATCTTAGGTGTCCTCTCCAAGCCAACAATGTCCCCACCAGACCACAAGTGGCTGGTGCCTTCTCCAAGCCAACGATGTCCCCACAAGTCCCTGGTCCCATCCCCAAGCCACCAATGTCCCTGACTGTCTCCACATGTCCCCACCAGACCACAAACCCCTGGTGCCCTCTCCAAGCCAACGATGTCCCCACCCAACCATGAGTGGCTGGTGCCCTCTCCAAGCCAACGATGTCCTCATGAGTCCCTGGTGCCACCCCCAAGCCAACGATGTCCCCACCAGACCATGAGTCCCTGGTGCCCTCTCCAAGCCAACCATGTCCACATGAGTCCCTGGTGCCACCCCCAAGCCAACGATGTCCCCACCAGACCATGAGTCCCTGGTGCCCTCTCCAAGCCAACCATGTCCACATGAGTCCCTGGTGCCACCCCCAAGCCAACAATGTCCCCACCCAACCACAAGTCCCTGGTGCCCTCTCCAAGCCAGTGATGTCCCCACCAGACCATGAGTCCCTGGTGCCATCCCCAAGCTGGAGATGTCCCCATGAGTCCCTGTTGCCATCCCCAAACCAGTGATGTCCCCACAAGTCCCTGGTCCCCTCCCCAAGTCAGTGATGTCCCCACCAGGCCACAAGTCCCTGGTGCCATCCCCAAGCCACCAATGTCCCCACGAGTCCCTGGTGTCATCCCCAAGCCAGGGATGTCCCCACCAGACCACGAGTCCTGGCTCTCTCTCCAAGATAGTGATGTCCCCACAAGTCCCTGGTGTCATCTCCAAGCCAACAATGTCCCCACCAGACCACGGGTCACCTCTCCAGGGCTATGATGTCCCCACCAGGCCATGGGTCCCCTCTCCAGGGCTGTGATGTCCCCACTAGGCCATGGATCCCTTCTCCAAGCCATTGATGTCCCCACAGTACCACGAGTGTCCCCTGTCCCCTCCCTGGGACAACGATGTCCTCACCCTGTGGGACAAAGGAGAAACCCAAACCCAACCGATAGCGCAGTGTGGACTCTCTGATGGCTGCTCTGGGGTTGTGCCTCGCGCCAGCACCGACCGTTACAGCTGTGACCCAGCCTGGTGGTGTCACCACCAAAGCACAGCTGTGTCCCCAAGGAGCCACCCTGTCCCCTGTGCTAGGACTTGTCTCTATTCTTAGTCCCCCCAGGGTGGCTGAAAAGCCACAGGCAAAGCAGCCCCAGTGGTGGCACCTGCTGTGTCACCCAGGGGACGGTGTCACCGCGGCTGGGACTGGGGGGACAGGCGGGCACAGCACCCACGGGTGACAGAGTGAGGGGCAAAGGGTGACAGTGACACAGCGTGAGTCACGGCCTGGGTGACGGCCCATGGGGGGGACACAGGGACAGGGGGGTGACAGTGGTCATAGTGATGGGGACGGGGGGTGATGGGGACAAGGGGGTGACAGAGGCCACAGGGGTGGGGATAGGGGCTGATGGGGACAGGGGGGTGACAGTGGCCACAGTGACGGGGACAGGGGGTGATGGGGACAAGGGGGTGATAGAGGCCACGGTGATGGGGACAAGGGGTGATGGGGACAAGGGGGTGATAGAGGCCACAGTGACAGGGATAGGGGGTGATGGGGACAGGGGTGTGACAGTGGCCACAGTGATGGGGACAGGGGAGTGATGGAGACAAGGGGATAGGGACAATGAGGGGTGACAGAAGCCATGTTGATGGGGACAGGGGGTGACAGTGGCCACAGGGATGGGGACAGGGAATGATGGGGACAAGGCGATGACAGTGGCCACAGGGATGGGGACAGGGAATGATGGGGACAAGGGGATGACAGAGGCCACAGGGGTGGGGATAGGGGCTGATGGGGACAGGGGTGTGATGGGGACAGGGGTGTGACAGAGGCCACAGTGATGGGGACAGGGGAGTGATGGAGACAAGGGGATAGGGACAATGAGGGGTGACAGAGACCACGGTGATGGGGACAGGGGGGATGACAGAGGCCACGGTGATAGGGATGGGGGGGCTGTGACAGAGGCCACAGGGGTGGGGACAGGGGGTGATGGGGACATTGGGGTGATAGGGGCTATGGTGATGGGGACGGGGGACAGGGGGGTGACAGAGGCCAGGATGGGGGGGACAGGGGGGTGACAGCAGCCAGGCAAGATGGTGACAGTAGTGAGGGGGGGGGGGTGACAGTAGTGGGGGAGTGGTAACAGTGACCAAAGAGGGGGTGACAGCAAAGGTGGGGGTGACCATGGTGGGTGGCAACATGCCTGGGGTGAGTGACACGGAGCAGGGGAGGTGACACTGCTTGGGGGGTGGGGGTGACACTAACGGGGATGGGTGACACTAACCAGGGAGTGGGGGGACACACAGGCTGGGGGGGATGACAGTAACCAGAGGGAGTGACACTAACAGGGAAAGGGTGTGACATTAACAGGGAAGGGGAGGTGACACTAACCAGGAGAGGCGACACTAACCGTGGGGGGTGGCACTAACCAGGGGAGGTGACACTAACCAGGGAGTGTGACACTAACCAGAGGTGTGTGACACTAACCGGGGTGTGTGACACTAACCAGGGGGTGTGACACTAACCAGGGGGTGTGACACTAATCGAGGGGGGTGTGACACTAACCAGGAAGGGTGACCCTACAGGGGGTGTGACACTAACCAGGGGGTGTGACACTAACCAGAGCGGGTGACACTAACCAGGAGGTGTGACACTAACCAGGGTGGGTGACACTAACCAGGGGGTGTGACACTAACCAGAGGTGTGTGACACTAACCAGAAGGTGTGACACTAACCAGAGGTGTGTGACACTAACCAGGGGGTGTGACACTAACCAGGGAGTGTGACACTAACCAGGGAGGGTGACACTAACCAGAGGTGTGTGACATTAACCAGGAGAGGTGACACTAACCAGAGGAGTGTGACACTAACCAGGGGGTGTGACACTAACCAGGGAGTGTGACACTAACCAGGGAGGGTGACACTAACCAGAGGTGTGTGACATTAACCAGGAGAGGTGACACTAACCGGGGTGTGTGACACTAACCAGGGGGTGTGACACTAACCAGAGGTGTGTGACACTAACCAGGGGAGGTGACACTAACCAGGGAGTGTGACACTAACCAGAGGTGTGTGACACTAACCAGGGGGTGTGACACTAACCAGGGAGTGTGACACTAACCAGGAGAGGTGACACCAACCAGGGGAGGTGACACTAACCAGGGGGTGTGACACTAACCAGAGGAGGTGACACTAACCAGGGGATGTGACACTAACCAGAGGGGGTGACACTAACCGGGAAATGGTGTGACATTAACAGGGAAGGGGAGGTGATACTAACCGGGGGGGGTGTGACACTAACCAGGGGTGTGTCTATATGTGTCCCCGCCCCCCCCCCTCGTCCCAATGTCGCTTGTCCGAGCAGGTCCGGGTGTCCCCATGCGTCCCTCCCGCATCACCGACTCCTTCCCTCGGCGGCGGCGACAGCGACAGCGGCTCAGGGACAGGGACAAGGACAAGGGCTGCGTCACTCCCTCCCGGCCTCGGGACCCACCCCTCCCCAGCCTCCGGGACCCCCCCGGGCAACCCCCCCCCAAGCCTGACCCAGACCTGATGGAGACCCTGAGGAGCTTCGACCTGGCCTGGGAGTATGGACCCTGCACAGGTCAGACACCCCCAAACCCCCTCTGGGACCCCTAAACCCCACCCTGGGACCCCTAACCCCACCCTGGGACCCCTAACCCCACTCTGGGACCCCTAACCCCCCTCTGGGACCCCTATCTCCCCCTGGGACCACTAAACCTCACTGGGACCCCTAAACCTCACTGGGACCCCTACCCCCCCCACCCCCCTGCATGGGTGTCAGCTCCCCAAACCCCCTCCTGGACCCCAAAATTGGACCCCAAAATACCCCCTGGGACCCCTAAAACCCCCCTGGGACCCCTAAACCTCACTGGGACCCCTAAACCCCCTCTGGACCCCTAAACACCACTGGGACCCCTAACCCCCCTCTGGAACCCTAAACACCACTGGGACCCCTAACCCCCCTCTGGAACCCCTAAACCCCACTGGGACCCCAAAACAGCCCTGGGACCCCTAAACCCCATTGGGACCTCTAAAACCCCACTGGGACCCCTAAACCCCCTCTGGGACCCCAAAACATCCCTGGGACCACTAAACCCCCCTCTGGAACCCCTAAACCCCACTGGGAGCCCTAAACCCCACTGGGACCCCAAAACAGCCCTGGGAGCCCTAAACCCCACTGGGACCCCTAACCCCCCTCTGGACCCCAAAACACCCCCTGAGATCCCAAACACCCACTCCTGCACAGGTTCAGACACCCCTAAACCCCTCTGGGACCCCTAACCCCCCTCTGGGACCCCAAAACATCCCCTGGGACCCCTAACCCCCCTCTGGACCCCTAAACC
>JAUMJK010002114.1:0-19028 GCA_033558105.1 Coccyzus lansbergi
ATTGGCCGCGCCGACCGGAAGCGCCTCGGCCCCCGCTCCGCCCGTTGGCGGAACCGCCGACCGGCCCGCCCGCGCCAGGAGGGTTCGGCGGATCCCCCTGTTTGTGCGCTCGGGAGGGGCCAGGACGGGGCAGAGGTACCGGAGGGGGAACGGGGAGGAGAGACCGAGACACCGGCAGCACCGGGGGTGGAGTTGGGGGGGGGGGGGTGGCGCTGAGACACCGCGGGGGAGGCCCTGGGGCCGGGTGGAGGTGCTCGGGGCGGGGACTCGAGGCCTTCGGTCCCTCCCGGGCCCAGTCGCGATTGGGGCTTCCCCTGTCACCGGCTCCAGGGAACCCTGGCCTGGGGGTCCCGGTGACCGAAGGGTCTCGGTGTGATGGGGGGGGAGGGGTCGGTGCCTGGTTGAGGTCTCAGTAACCGAGGGGTTCCCGGTGACCATAGGGGTCTCGGTCTTGGTGGGGGGATCCCGCTCTGGGGTTCCCATGTAATAATGGACATGGTGGGGCCTGAGCTGTCCCGGTGAGGGGGAGAGGCCTTAGTGCTGCTGCTGGAGCTGGACGGGACGTTCCCAACCTTTCATGGAGCCCAGAGCTGCTCTCGGTGCTTCCCGTGCGGAGCTGAGGCTTCCCGAGCGCTGAGGAGCAGCAACTCATCTGCGGCCTTGGGATGGCGAATCCCAGCCCAGCCCCAATCCTTGATCCGGCACTGAAGCCACCACTACAGCCTGGAGCTGCTGGAGGGTTGGAGGCTCCAAAGGGATCGGAACAGGCTGGATCCATGGGCTGAGACCAATGGGATGAGGGTTAACGAGGCCAAATGGCGGATTCTGCACTTGGGGCACAACAACCCTGAGCAGAGCTCCAGACTGGGAGAAGTCTGGTTGGAAAGTGCCTGGGGGAGAAGGACCTGGGGGGGTTGGTTGAAGAGGAACCCAGATAGCCAAGAAGGCCAAGGGCATCCTGGCTTGGATCAGAAACGGTGTGACCAGCAGGGCCAGGGAGGTTCTTCTCCCTCTGGACTCAGTACTGGGGAGGCCGCTCCTTGAATCCTGTGTTGAGTTGTGGGCCCCTCAGCACAAGAAGGATGTTGAGGCTCTGGAGAGAGTCCAGAGAAGAGCCACGAAGCTGGGGAAGGGGCTGGAGAAGAAGAGGAGCGGCTGAGAGAGCTGGGGGGGTTTATCCTGGAGAAGAGGAGGCTGAGAGGAGACCTCATTGCTCTCTGCGACAACCTGAGAGGAGGTTGTGGAGAGGAGGGAGCTGGGCTCTTCTCCCAAGGGACAGGACAAGAGGGAATGGCCTCAAGCTCCACCAGGGGAAGCTCAGGATGGACATTAGGAAAAAATTCTTCGTGGAAAGGGTCATTAGGTGCTGGAGGAGGGAGGGGGTTGATTCCCCTTCCCTGGAGGGTTTAAGGGATGGGTGGACGAGGTGCTGAGGGACGTGGGTTAGTGTTTGATAGGAATGCTTGGACTCCATGATCCGATGGGTCTCTTCCAACCTCGTGTTTCTAGGATTCTCTGAGTTGGTGCAGGACGAGGTGCTGGTGTGGCAGAGCTTCTGGCTAGGCTCTGTTCTCTTGGATCCGCAGCTCGTGGGGCTCCTGCAGGCCTTGTGCCAAGCCGGATCCCTTGAATCCATGTGGGAGTCACTGGTTGTGCCAGCTCGGAGTCTGTCCCAGGTGGCCTTGAGCACGTTGGGAATGGAGAGACCAGGAGAGCCAGAGCTCAGCGCTACGGAGCCGGCAGAGCCCTGGGATCTCAGCCTTTCCTTGTGATGCCGAACACAGAGAGTCCCAGGATAGCTCCGTGTGCTGCTGGGTGGTGTTTGCTGCCTCTGTGCTGGCTCCAGTGATACCTGCACTGCTGTGTGGCACAGCTGAGAATCATAGAACAACCATGTTGGAAGAGACCCATTGGATCGAGTCCAACCATTCCTATCAGACACTAACCCATGTCCCTCAGCACCTCATCCACCTGTGCCTTAAACACCTCCAGGGAAGGGGAATCAACCACCTCCCTGGGCAGCCTGTTCCAATGCCCAATGACCCTCTGTGTGGAAAACTTCCTCCTAATCTCCAGCCTAAATCTCCCCTGGCGGAGCTTGAGGCCATTCCCTCTTGTCCTGTTCCCCTGTCCCTTGGGAGAAGAGCCCAGCTCCCTCCTCTCCACAACCTCCTCTCAGGGAGTTGGAGAGAGTAATGAGGTCTCTCAGCCTCCTCTTCTCCAGGATAAACAACCCCAGCTCTCTCAGCCGCTCCTCATAGGGCCTGTTCTCCAGCCCCTTCACCAGGTTCCTTGCTCTTCTCTGGACTCGCTCCAGAGCCTCAACATCCTTCTTGTGTTGAGGGGCCCAGAACTGGACACAGGATTCAAGGAGCAGTCTCACCAGTGCTGAGTCCAGAGGGAGAATCACCTCCCTGACCCTGCTGGTCACACCATTTCTGATCCAAGCCAGGATGCCATTGGCCTTCTTGGCCCCCTGGGCACACTGCTGCCTCATGGTCAGTCGCTGTCGACCAACCCCCCCAGGTCCCTCTCCTCCTGGTAGTTTTCCAGCCAGACTTCTCCCAGTCTGGAGCTCTGCTCAGGGTTGTTGTGCCCCAAGTGCAGGATGCGGCATTTGGCCGTGTTAAACCTCATCCCATTGGACTCTGCCCAGCGCTCCAGCCTGTTTAGGTCCCTCTGGTCTCTCTGTAACCGGGACTTCCCCCTCAACGAGGGCGATTGGGCCATAGGACAAGCAAGAGGGAAGCTGTTGGCTTGGCTGTCTCAACCCTCTCCGGTTGCTGCTCTCCCAGCAACTCCAGCCAGCACGGAGAGGCCGTGGGATCGCGGAGGGATGGAGGGAGGCAGCCTGGCACTCCCTGCAGCTCCGGTCGGTGCTGCCGCTGGCAGAAGCCTCGTCCAGGGGATGGGATTCATCCCACCCGGTCGTGCTGCTTCCCAGTGTGGGTCTTGCCGCTTGTCTTGGTGGAGCTTGGAGTCTTGGGCTCTTTCCAGGTGGATTTAGGTGCTCGTGTCTTTCCGGAATGTGGAGAGAGGAACCTTGGCACACGTGGGATTGATGGTGGCTTTGGGATTGGTGGCCTGAAGGGTGGACGATGGGCTCTGTCTGGGATCTCAGGGTCAGCCACGCCTTGGTAGCTTTGGTGGGAACAACCGGAGCCTGGAGCCCTCCTGGCAGCTCCTGGAGGCAGAGGAGGAGGATGGAGAGGAAGGTCCATCCAGTGCTGAGCGGCTGGAGAGGCGCAGGGTCCTGCCAGGTGCCTGTGGCGGAAGGTCCTGGCTGGATCCTGTCCGTGTGTCCCTGTCCGTGTGTCCCTATCCATGTGTCCTGGGGGTCTTGGCTGGCCCCTGTCTGTGTGTCCCTGTCCGTGTGTCCTGAAGGTCCTGGCTGGCCCATGTCCATGTGTCCCGGGGGTCCTGGTTGGCCCCTGTCCATGTGTCCCTGTCCGTGTGTCCCTATCCATGTGTCCTGGGGGTCCTAGAATCATAGAACAACCAGGTTGGAAGAGACCCATCAGATCTTCTAGTCCAGCCATTCCTATCAAACACTAACCCATGTCCCTCAGCACCTCATCCACCCGTCCCTTAAACACCTCCAGGGAAGGGGAATCAACCACCTCCCTGGGCAGCCTATTCCAATGCCCAATGACCCTCTGTGTGAAAAACTTCCTCCTAATCTCCAGCCTAAATCTCCCCTGGTGGAGCTTGAGGCCATTCCCTCTCGTCCTGTCCCCTGTCCCTTGGGAGAAGAGCCCAACTCCCTCCTCTCCACAACCTCCTCTCAGGGAGTTGGAGAGAGCAATGAGGTCTCCTCTCAGCCTCCTCTTCTCCAGGATAAACCCCCCCAGCTCTCTCAGCCACTCCTCATAGGGCCTGTTCTCCAGCCCCTTCACCAGCCTCGTGGCTCTTCTCTGGACTCTCTCCAGAGCCTCAACATCCTTCCTGTGCTGAGGGGCCCACAACTCAACACAGGATTCAAGGAGCAGCCTCACCTGGCTGGCCCCTGTCCGTATGTCCTTGTCCATGTGTCCCAGGGGTCCTGGCTGGCCCCTGTCTATATGTCCCTGTCCATGTGTCCCGGGGGTCCTGTCTGGCCCCTGTCCATGTGTCCCTGTCTGTGTGTCCCTATCCATGTGTCCTGGGGGTCCTGGCACCAGGAATTCTGCTCCAAAACACTTCATCTACTTGGAAAACCTTCACCTCTGGGAGCAGCTCACTGGGCAGGGACCACCCTGAGCCTCCTCCGTGCTCGGCTCTGTCCCTCCTCAGCTCTCCCGATTGATTTTTTTGGGGATCAAACCCCTGGAGAACTGGCAGGAGAACAGTGTCCGGAGCGGCGTCCGTGCTCAGGAGTTGGTGTGGCCAGAGCTTCTCTGGGAAACCTCCTCCAGGGCCTCGTGGGGAAGAAATTCTTCGTGATATCTAGTCGGAATCTTTCCCTTGATGGTTTATCCTCATCCCATCACCACAAACCTTTATGAACAGCCCCAAGAGAGTTGGAGTTGGAGCCCCAACAGGTCTCTCCGAGGTCCAACTCCCCAACGGAGTTGGGGCTGGAGAAGAGAAGGCTCCTCGGAGACCTCGGAGAGACCTTCCAGCACCTGAAGGAGCTCTAAGAAAGCTGGAGAGGGTCTGTTCATAAAGGAAGTGTCACCTGGATGGTCTTTAAGGTCTTTTCCAACCCTAAACTGCTCTGGGGAGTTTGGTTCCTCCTCCTCCTCCTCCTCCCTGGCATCGCTGTGTAAACAAGCACAAGGCAGGCCCGGAGAGCGACTCCCGTCCGTCTGTCCTGCTGCTGACTCACTCCCAGCTCCTCGGACGCCAGGATCCTCCCGGCTGCTGGCTCCGCGCTTGGCTCCTTCCCCAAAAATCCCTCAGGAATGGAGAGAGAGAGAAAGAGAGAGGAGTTGTGGCCTTGGGGTTTGTGCCCCCGTGTTGCTGCTGTGGGTGCAGAGGGACATGGAAACGCCTTGTGAAGAGGCTTGGATATGGGGAAAGAGACCAGGGAATGATCCTGAGTCCTGGGGAAGAGCCCAGGGAGTGATCCCGAGTCCAGGGAAAGAGCCCAGGGATCAGTCAATCCCGTGTGCTGGGGAAAGAGCCCAGAGAATGATCCTGAGTCCAGGGAAGGAGCCCAGGGAATGATCCTGTGTCCTGGGGAAAGAACACTGGGAATGATCCTGAGTCCAGGGAAAGAGCCCAGGGAGCGATCCCGAGTCCAGGGAAAGAGCCCAGGGAGCGATCCTGTGTCCTGGGGAAAGATCCCAGGGATTGACCCTGAGTCCAGGGAAAGAGCCCATGGAATGGTTCCATGTTCTGGGGAAAGAGCCCAAGGATTGATCCCAAGTCCAGGGAATGATCCTGTGTCCTGGGGAAAGAGACCAGAGAATGGTCCCGTGTCCTGGGGAAAGAGGCCAGGGAATGATCCCGAGTCCAGGGAAAGAGCCCAGGGAATGATCCCATGTCCTGGGGAAAGAGACCAAGGATATATCCCCTGTCCTGGGGAAAGATCTCAGGGATCGATCCCATATCCTGGGGAAAGAGCCCAGGGCTTGATCCTGAGTCCAGGGAAGGAACCCAGGGAATGGTTCTGTGTCCTGGGGAAAGAACCCAAGGATTGATCCCGAGTCCAGGGAATGATCCTGTGTCCTGGGGAAAGATCCCCAGGGATTGATCCCGTGTGCTAGGAAAGAGCCTAGAGAATGATCCAGAGTCCAGGGAAAGAGCCCAGGGATTGATCCTGAGTACTGGGGAAAGAGCCCAGGGATTGATCCCATATCCTGGGAAAGAGCCCAGGGAATGGTCCCGAGTCCAGGGAAAGAGCCCAGGGAATGGTCCCAAGTCCAGGGAAAGAGCCCAGGGATCAACCCCATGTCCAAGGACAGGCCCCATAATGAGGAGCACATCCCAGCTTGAGGCAGGAGGGTTTTTTTCCACTCGGCCAAGCATGTCTCCAAGGGCAGGCTGGTCCCGACAGCTTCGTTTTGATGTGCCGACCCCTCTCTGTCTCTTCTTCTCCTTCCAGGACAGGCGAGTGGATCGGCAGCCGACGCCTCGGTGCCTTCGCGGCTCTCCGGATCGCGCCAGCAGCAGCAGCCGCCGCCGGCCATGAGCAGCCGAGGAGCGGCCAGGCCGAACGGGCAGTCCCAAGCCAGTAAGATCTGCCAGTTCAAACTGGTGCTGCTGGGGGAGTCGGCGGTGGGCAAATCCAGCCTGGTGCTGCGCTTCGTCAAGGGCCAGTTCCACGAGTACCAGGAAAGCACCATCGGAGGTGAGTTCCCGGGGACCCTCACCCCAAATCTGTCCCACTTATGGTGCCAAGCAGTGTCCCCAGTGCTCAGTGGTGGCTCCAGCCCTGGTCAATGTCTTCATCAATGACCTGGATGAAGGCATCGAGGGCTCCCTGAGCACGTTTGGGGGTGACACTGAGCTGGGTGGAAACTGGAGGGTTTGGGAGGCTCCAAAGGGATCGGAACAGGCTGGATCCATGGGCTGAGACTAATGGGATAAAGGTTAACGAGGCCAAACGGCAGATCCGGCACTTGGGGCACAACAACCCTGAGCAGCTCCAGATGAGGAGAAGTCTGGAAAGTGCCTGGAGGAGAGGGACCTGGGGGGGTTGGTTGAAGAGGAGCCCAGGTGGCCAAGAAGGCCAAGGGCATCTTGGCTTGGAGCAGAAAATGGCATCAAACCAGTAGGTCCAGGGAGGTTCTTCTCCCTCTGGTGAGACCCAACCTCCAATCCTGTGTTCAGTTGTGGACCCCTCAGCACAAGAAGGATGTTGAGGCTCTGGAGAGAGTTCAGAGAAGAGCAACGAAGCTGGGGAAGGGGCTGGAGAAGAAGAGGAGCGGCTGAGAGAGCTGGGAGGGGGTTTATCCTGGAGAAGAGGAGGCTGAGAGGAGACCTCATTGCTCTCTGCAAGTCCCTGAGAGGAATCATAGAATCATAGAACAACCATGTTGGAAGAGACCCATCGCATCATCAAGTCCAACCATTCCTATCAAACACTAAACCATGTCCCTCAGGACCTCGTCCACCCGTCCCTTAAACACCTCCAGGGAAGGGGAATCAACCACCTCCCTGGGCAGCCTATTCCAATGCCCAATGACCCTTTCTGTGAAAAACTTCCTCCTAATCTGCAGCCTAAATCTCCCCTGGTGGAGCTTGAGGCCATTCCCTCTCGTCCTGTCCCCTGTCCCTTGGGAGAAGAGCCCAGCTCCCTCCTCTCCACAACCTCCTTTCAGGTAGTTGCAGAGAGCAGTGAGGTCTCCTCTCAGCCTCCTCTTCTCCAGGATAACCCCCCCCAGCTCTCTCAGCCGCTCCTCATAGGGCCTGTTCTCCAGCCCCTTCACCAGCCTCATTACTCTTCTCTGAACTCGCTCCAGAGCCTCAGGAGCTGCTCTCCCCACTGACAACTATGACCCTAACCACTGTTTTCCCTCTGGGCAGCGGCCTTCCTGACACAATCCGTCTGCCTGGATGACACGACGGTGAAGTTTGAGATCTGGGACACGGCCGGGCAGGAGCGCTACCACAGCCTGGCCCCCATGTACTACCGCGGCGCTCAAGCCGCCATCGTCGTCTACGACATCACCAACCAGGTGGGATCCTCCTCCTCCGTCCCCAAGGCAGCCGCAGGGGCTTTGGGAAAGGGATGAGGGTTCGTCCTCGGCGACGGGATGAGCCCTGAGATCCCAGCTCTGCTCCCAGGAGACCTTCGCGAGGGCTAAAACATGGGTGAAGGAGCTGCAGCGCCAGGCCAGCCCCAGCATCGTCATCGCCTTGGCCGGCAACAAGGCCGATTTGGCCAGCAAGAGGATGGTGGAGTACGAGGTGAGCGCAAAGCTGCTCCCCACATCCTTCCCGGCCCTGAAATCCCTCCATTCCGGCTTTCCCGGAGCCTCACCCGGCTGCTCGGTGGCTCTTGCAGGAGGCCCAGGCCTACGCAGATGACAACAGCCTCCTCTTCATGGAGACGTCGGCCAAGACGGCAATGAACGTCAACGATCTCTTCCTGGCCATTGGTGAGAGGGTGACCGTGGGATCCAGGGCTGCCGCTTCCATCCCGGGGAGCTCTGGGATGGTGCCCAGGCCTGACCGGGGCGGCTTGGGGTGTGGCTGCGGCTGAGGGGGCTCTGGGGACCAGCTGGGGTGACTTCAGGGTCCAACTGGGACGGCTCTGGATGAAGTGGCTCTGGGGTGGCTCTGGGGTCCCACTAGGGTGGCTCTGGGGTCCATCTTGGGTGACTCCGTGGTGTGACTGGGACCCAACTGGGGTGGCTCTGGGATCTGAGGTGGCTCTGGGGTCCATCATGAGCGGCTCTATGGCGCAACTGGGGTCCAACTGGGATGGCTGTGGGATCTGGGGTGGCTCTGGGGTCCCACCAGGGTGGCTCTGGGGTCCATCTTGGGTGACTCCGTGGTGCGACTGGGGGTCAACTGGGGTGGCTCTGGGATCTGGGGTGGCTCTGGGGTCCATCATGAGCAGCTCCATGGCACAACTGGGGTCCAACTGGGATGGCTCTGGGATCTGGGGTGGCTGAGGGGTCTCACCAGGGTGGCTCTGGGGTCCATCTTGGGTGACTTCAGGGTCCAACTGGGATGGCTCTGGATGAGGTGGCTCTGGGGTCCATCTTGGGTGACTCCGTGGTGCGACTGGGGTCCAACTGGGGTGGGTCTGGGATCTGGAGTGTCTCTGGGGTCCCTCTAGGGTGACTCCATGGTACAACTGGGGCCCAACTGGGACGCCTCTGGGATCTGGAGTGGCTCTGGGGTCCATCTTGGGTGACTCCATGGTGCAACTGGGGCCCAACTGGGACGGCTCTGGGATCTGGGGTGGCTCTGGGATCTGAGGTGGCTCTGGGGTCCATCATGAGCAGCTCTATGGCGCAACTGGGGTCCAACTGGGATGGCTCTGGGGTCCCACTAGGGTGGCTCTGGGGTCCCACTAGGGTGACTCCGTGGTGCGACTGGGGTCCAACTGGGATGGCTCTGGGGTCCATTTGGGTGACTCCATGGTGTGACTGGGGTCCAACTGGGTCGGCTCTGGGATCTGGGGTGGCTCTGGGATCCCACTAGGGTGGCTCTGGGCTCCATCTTGGGTGACTCCATGGAGCAACTGGGGTCCAACTGGGATGGCTCTGGGATTTAGCCAAGGAGCTTCTGGATGAGGTGGCTCTGGGATCCCACCAGGGGATGCTCCCAGGACCCTGGGGTCCCGTGAGGCCAATCCGCACTGCGAGCCCCCATCCCTCTCCCGTCTCCCCCCAGCCAAGAAGCTGCCGAAGAGCGAGCCGCAGAGCACGAGCGGCGCGGGCGGCCGGAGCCGAGGGGTGGACCTGCACGAGCAGAGCCAGCAGAGCCGGAGCCAGTGCTGTAGCAACTGAGGGGTGTCCTCCCCCCCGACCCCGGGGCCGGATGGACGGCACCTCCGGCCCCCACCTCCCCTCTCCGGTAACGGCACAGCGACTCCCGGCCGCTCCAGCCCCTTTCCCGAGCTCCCTCCAACCGCACTTTTTAATGCTTCGGAACCACCGCCAAGGCTCCCGGCACCACCTCCCGACGGCGAGCGCCAACCGACCGCGGCCGGGGACTCGGCTTCCGAGAGAAAAAAAAAAAACAAAAACTCTTCTTCACTTTGGATTATAAGTGCAAATAGCGAGCGGATCTTCCCATTCCTCCCTCTCCCTGCTCCGGGATAAAGCCCTGGGCCTGCTCCCAAAAGCTCTGGGTCTGCTCCGGAAAGCTCTGGGCTTGCTCGGAAAAGCTCTGGGCCTGCTTGGAAAAGCCTTGGCCTGCTCCGAAAAGCCCTTGGCCTGGTTGGAAAAGCTCTGGGCTTGCTCTGAAAAGCTCTGGGCTTGCTCCGAAAAGCCCTGGGCCTGCTCGGAAAAGCCCTTGTTCTGTTCCGAAAAGCTCTGGGCCTGCTCCGAAAAGCCCTTGGCCTGGTCGGAAAAGCCCTTGGGCTGCTCAGACAAGCCCTGGGCCTGCTCCAAAAAGCCTTTGGCCTGCTCAGCAAAGCCCTTGGCTTGCTCCAAAAAGCTCTGGGCCTGCTCCGAAGAGCCCGGGGCCTGCTCCGAACAGCCCTTGGCCTGGTCGGAAAAGCCCTGGGCTTGCTCCGAACAGCCCTTGGCCTGGTCGGAAAAGCCCTTGGCCTGGTCGGAAAAGCCCTTGGCCTGCTCCAAAAAGCCCTTGACCTGCTCTGAAGAGCCCTGGGCCTGCTCATGGCTCTTCTTCCTCCCTCCCCGAGAGCCGGAGCGAAGGCCTCGCAGGGTCAGGCTGTGACCGGAGCAGCCGGAGCCTCCAGGAATCACTTTTTTCCTTCTTTTTCCCAATGGGTCTCACGGATTTCTTCTTCATTTGTATGATTTTTCCCCTTTTCTTTCCTCTCGTTTCGCTGTCGGGAGAGAGGGGGAAAAGCTGCAGCGTCAATCCCTCCTTCCCTTTTTCTTTTTCTTTTTTTTTTTTTTTTGCTGGAGGATTGGAAGAGCCTGGGAAGGGTTTTTTTTCTTTTTAGAGGAGGAGGAGGAGGAGAGGGGGGAAATGGATCCTCCTCTCGCTCCGCTTTGCACTTTACTCTGGGGGGAAAAGGTCCTGAAGCACCTTGGCTGTTGGATCCGAGGCCTTTCGGGGGCAGGAGGCTCCACGGTGCCACTTGGCCTCCGGGTCCCGGTCAACAGAGGAGAAAGACCCCATGGAGAGACCCCCCCCCCACACCCACACCCACTCTTTGGGGGGAGGCAGGCGGCACCCCTGGTGCACAAGACCCCCTAAAACCCCAAGTCCAGGAGCATTTTGGAGCCTGAAAGCAGGGACACCCCCAAAATGGCAGCAGAGCCCTGGCTCCCAGCTCGGGGGTTGCCGCCCCCCCCAAGCCCCCAGCTCGGTCCATGGGGCTTCAAGCAGCTTTGGGGGGGGTTGGGGTCCCCTTTTTGCAGGAGTTGGGGGGTTGGTGTCCCCTTTTTGCAGGAGTTGGGGGGTTGTCCCCCCTTTTTGCAGGAGTTGGGGGCTTGTCCCCCCCTGTTTGCAGGAGTTGGGGGGCTCAGGGAGGGCTGTGGGGCAGAGGGATCCGTCCCGTATGAAGCCCCCAAAGTGGGGGCAGAGCCCACAACCCCCCCCAGAACCCCCCAGACCCCCCCCCAGAGCCCCCTTAGCACCTCTCCAGCCGGGGACCCCCCCCAAATCCATCCCCCCGCCCCTTTTTCCTGACGCTGCAGCTTTTCTCTCTTCTTATTTTTCTCACTTCTTCGATTTCATTTTTTTATTTTATTTTTTTTTTTTTTTTTTGGCTTTGACGAAGCTCCATCCATCACATCAATTAACGAGCGCGGGGAAACAGAACTCAAAGCGGTGTATTTAATGTAAGTAAAGGATAAAAAAAAAAAAAAAACACCAAAAAAAAACCCAACAAACGACTCGAAAAAGAAGGAAAGAAAACAACTCTTTGTGTGCTCAGGGAGGTGTTTGGGTGGAGGCTGTTGGCATCAAGCAGCCAAAGCGAAGCTTCCAGCTGCTACTAGGTGGTGTGAGGGCCCTGCCCTGCCTTGATAAGCCTTATCGGCTCGGCCAGGGCCGCGTGGGCTACTCGCAGCTCGCCCTGGGCGACCAACGGGACCTGCGCCGCTGGCCCTTTAAAAGCCCTGCGCGTCGCCGCTTTAACCTCGCGGGCGATGCCCCCTTTAAGCCGCCGCCCGCGCGGACCCCGCCGCGCCAGGCCACGCCCACCCCGCGCATTAACGCCACGGTGGGGGAGTGGTTTAAGCGGCGAGGCCACGCCCCCGGCCCGCCCCTTTCTTAAAGCGGCAGCGCCAGGCGCTCGGTGCGTTACCGGAGCCGTTAACGCAGGTGCGTAGAGGGAAGAACCGGGAGAGCGATGGGGCTGGGGGGGGGGGGGGTGGGGGGGCGAGGGTGGCCGGAGAGGGACCCCTAAGGGCCGCTTCCCCCCGCTCCTTCCAGCCCTCGGGGCCCTGATGCTCCGGTAACGGTTTCCAGTCCCAGTCGCAGGATCCCAGTCCCGGTGACCCGGATCCCAGTTCCCGTCCTGGTGCCAGTTCCCAGCTCCCGGGCCCCGGTTCCGAATCCCAGTTCCCGGAGCCAGTTCCCGTCCCAGTTCCCTGGTCCCCGGTCCCGGTGCTGGTTCCTGTTCCCAGTGCCAGGATCCAGCTGTCGGTGCCGGTTCCAGTGCCCGTTCCCAGTCTCAGTCCCCGGTTCCCAGTCCCGGCTCCTGGGGTCGGTACCGGTTCTCGGTCTCGGTTCCAGTGCCCGTTCCCAGTGCCGGTTCCCAGTGCCCAGTTCCCAGTCTTCAATCCCAGTATCGGTGCCACTTCCCAACCCCAGTCCCGGTTCCCAGTCCTCAATCCCAGTCTCGGTGCCGGTTCCCAGTCCCGGTGCCATTTCCAGTCCCGGGATCCCAGTCCCGGTGCCGTCCCCAGTCCCAGGATCCCGGTCCCGGTCCAGTTCCCAGTCCCCAGTCTTCAATCCCAGTCTCGGTGCCGGTTCCCAATCCCTGTCTCCAGTTCTCGGTCCCGGTCCCCAGTCCTGGTGCCGTTCCCAGTCCCAGTTCCCAGTCGCCAGTCCTCAATCCCAGTCCCGGTGCCGTTCCCAGTCCCAGTCCCCAGTCCCGGTGCCGGTCCCAGTCCTGGTGCCGTTCCCAGTCCCGAGATCCCAGTCCCGCTGCCGGTCCCCAGTGTTGGTGCTGTTCCCAGTCCCCGGATCCCAGTCCTGGTGCCGTTCCCAGTCCCCAGTCCTCAATCCCAGTCCCGGTGCCTGTTCCCAATCCCAGTCCCGGTCCAGTTCCCAGTCCCAGTGCCCAGTCCCGGTCCAGTTCCCAGTTCCCAGTCCTCAATCCCAGTCTCGCTGCCGGTTCCCAGTCCCGGTGCCGTTCCCAGTCCTGGGATCCTAGTGCCAGTCCTAGTCCTGGTCCCCAGTCCTGGCGCCGACCCCAGTCCCGGTGCCGGTTCCTGGTTCCCAGTCCCCAGTCCCAGTGCTGGTCCCAGTCCCAGTCCCCAGTTCCCAGTCCTCAATCCCAATCTCGGTGCCGGTTCCCAATCCCAGTCCCCGGTTCTCAGTCCTGGTCCCCAGTCCCAAGATCCCAGTCCCGGTCCAGTTCCCAGTCCCGGTCCCCAGTCCCGGTCCTCAGTCCTGGTGCTGTTCCCAGTCCCGAGATCCCAGTCCCGGTACCGTTCCCAGGCCTGGTGCCGATCCCAGTCCCGGTGCCAGTCCCCAGTGTCGGTGCCGTTCCCAGTCCCGGTCCCCAGTTCCCAGTGCTGGTTCCCAGTCCCGGACCCCAGTCCTGGTGCCGTTCCCAGTCCCCAGTTCTCGGTCCCAGTCCCGGTGCTGTTCCCAGTCCCAATACCGTTCCCAGTCCCGAGATCCCAGTCCCGGTGCCAGTTCCCAGTGTCGGTGCCGTTTCCAGTCCCGAGATCCCAGTCCCTGTGCTGGTCCCAGTCCAGGTCCCCAGTCCTGGTACTGTTCCCAGTCCCGAGATCCCAGGCCCGGTGCCGGTCCCAGTCCCCAGTCCTCAATCCCAGTCTCAGTGCCAGTTCCCAGTCCCAGGTTCTCGGTCCTGGTCCCCAGTCCCGGTGCTGGTCCCAGTCCCGGTTCCCAGTCCTCAATCCCAGTCCCGGTGCCGGTCCCAGTCCTAGGATCCCAGTCCTGGTCCCCAGTCTCGGTGCTGGTTCCCAATCCCAGTCCCCAGTTCTCAATCCTGGGATCCTAGTCCCGGTGCCGTTCCCAGTCCCAGTTTCCAGTCCTCAATCCCAGTCCCGGTGCCAGTCCCCAGTGTCGGTGCCGTTCCCAGTCCCAGTCCTGGTACCGTCCCAAGTCCTGAGATCCCAGTCCCGGTTCCCAGTCCCAGTTCCCAGTCCTCAATCCCAGTCTCGGTGCTGGTTCCCAATCCCAGTCCCAGGTTCTCGGTCCCGGTCCCCAGTCCCGGTGTCATTCCCAGTCCCGAGATCCCAGTGCCAGTCCCGGTTCCCAGTGGTGTTTCCCGTTACCAGGTTCCCGGTTCCATTTTCCCGCATCCTCCTCTCTGTCCCTCTCAGGTGTCCCCATGATGTTTTTGGTCCGAGCCGGAGCCGCCGTAGGCCGCAGGTAGGACCGACACCCCCAAAACCCACTCCCCGGTTCCCCCCTCCCCTTACCCGGTTCCCCCCATCCCTTACCCGGTTCCCCCCTCCCCTTACCCGGTTCCCCCCATCCCTTACCCGGTTCCCCCCATCCCTTACCCAGTTCCCCCATCCCCTTACCCGGTTCCCCCATCCCTTACCCAGTTCCCCCATCCCTTACCCGGTTTCCCCATCCCTTACCCGGTTCCCCCCATCCCTTACCCGGTTCCCCCATCCCTTACCCGGTTCCCCCAACCCCTGCCCAGTTCCCCCATCCCTTACCCGGTTCCCCCATCCCCTTACCCGGTTCCCCCATCCCTTACCCAGTTCCCCCATCCCTTACCCGGTTCCCCCAACCCCTGCCCAGTTCCCCCATCCCTTACCCGGTTCCCCCATCCCTTACCCGGTTTCCCCATCCCTTACCCGGTTTCCCCATCCCTTACCCGGTTCCCCCCATCCCTTACCCGGTTCCCCCAACCCCTGCCCAGTTCCCCCATCCCTTACCCGGTTCCCCCCCTCCCCTTACCCGGTTCCCCCATCCCTTACCCGGTTCCCCCATCCCTTACCCAGTTCCCCCATCCCTTACCCGGTTCCCCCAACCCCTGCCCAGTTCCCCCATCCCTTACCCGGTTCCCCCGACCCCTGCCCAGTTCCCCCGGTTGTGTCCCAGCCCAGTTGTCCCCCCACAGGCTGCGGGTCCCCCCCAGCCGGCCCTGCTCACGGCTGCCATCGGGGCCCCCGAGGGGTCAGGGGGCAGCCCCGGTGCTGGCGGCACTGCTGGGGCTCGGGGCAGCCCTGGCCTACGGGCAGCGGCGGCGGAAGGTGAGTGGGGGGGGGGGGGACACCGGGAGGGGACACTGGAGCAGCACTGGGAGGGGGGAACCGGGATGGAGAGGGGGAACGGGGACTGGGATGGGACATGGGGACCAGGGAGGGCACTGGGATGGAGAGGGACACTGGGACTGGGGGACTGGGATGGAGAGGGGCACCGGGACGAGGGGGGACGTGGGGAGGGGACTGGGATGGAGAGGGACAGTGGGACCAGGCTACTGGGATGGGGCACAGGGACAATGGGGGACATGGGGACCAGAGTCAGGGGGTGTTACTGGGATGGAGGGGGGCACTGGGACTGGGGGACTGGGATGGAGAGGGGCACCGGGACAAGGGGGGACATGGGGAGGGGACTGGGATGGAGAGGGACACTGGGACTGGGGGACTGGGATGGGACATGGGGACCAGGGAGGGTACTGGGATGGAGAGGGACACTGGGACCGAGGGACTGGGATGGGGCACAGGGACAATGGGGGACATGGGGACCAGAGTCAGGGGGTGTTACTGGGATGGAGGGGGGCACTGGGACTGGGGACAGGGATGGGGACCAGGGAGGGTACTGGGATGGAGGGGGGCACTGGGACTGGGGACAGGGATGGGGATGGGGACATGGGGAGGGTACTGGGATGGAGGGGGACACCGGGACTGGCATGGGGCACAGGGACAAGGGGGGATACAGGGACCAAGGAGGGGACTGGGATGGAGGAGAACACTGGGACCAGGGGATTGGGATGGGGCACAAGGACAAGGGGGAACATGGGGACCAGAGTCAGGGAGTTACTGGGACCGGGATGCAGGGAGACACCGGGACCGAGGGACTGGGATGGGGCATGGAGACAAGGGGGGACACAGGGACTGGGGTGAGGGGAGCACTGAGACTCGGAGGACACCCCTGGAACTGAAGGGGACACCATGCCACCCTGCTCCTTCTCTTGGGGGGGGGTGGGTGTGTGTGTCCGTCCTCAATTCTGCCTCACGAGACACCAGGCTCTGGCTCAGCTGGGGACAGAGGGTCCCACATCCCTCCCCTCCAGTCAGGGGGTCTTGGCACTGATTTTGGGGGTGGGTGGGGGGAGTCGGGGCAGGTGGCAGCAGCGTCGCAGGCCTCCCCCAAGGCCCCCGTCCCCCTCTACACGCGGGAGGAGGTGAGTCGGCACCGCACGCCCGGCGACCGCGTCTGGGTCACCCACGGCACCGAAGTCTTCGACGTCACCGACTTCGTGGAGCTTCACCCTGGGGGGGCCGACAAGCTCTTGCTGGCGGCCGGGGGGCCCCTGGAGCCCTTCTGGGCCCTCTACGCCGTCCACAGCCAACCCCACGTCCTGGAGCTGCTGCGCGAGTACAAAATCGGGGAGTTGCACCCCCGGGACGCGGCGGCGGCGGCATCCGGCCCCCTCCCCGATGACCCCTTCGCCGGCGACCCCCCCCGTCACCCAGCCCTGCGCGTCAACAGCCACAAGCCCTTCAACGCGGAGCCTCCGCCCGAGCTGCTGACCGAGCGCTTCTTGACGCCCAACGAGCTCTTCTTCACCCGCAACCACCTGCCGGTGCCGGCGGTGGAGCCCGGCGCCTACCGGCTGCGGGTGGAGGGCCCGGGCGGGCGGGGGGTGACGCTGTCCTTGGCCGAGCTGCGCCAGGCCTTCCCCAAGCACGAGGTGACGGCCACGCTGCAGTGCGCCGGCAACCGCCGCAGCGAGATGAGCCGCGTGCGGCCGGTGAAAGGCCTGGCGTGGGACATCGGGGCCATCAGCACGGCTCGCTGGGGCGGCGCGCGCCTGCGGGACGTCCTCCTCCACGCCGGCTTCGGCGACGAGCGGCACGGCGAGTGGCACGTCTGCTTCGAAGGCCTGGACGCCGACGTCGGAGGGACCACCTACGGGGCTTCCATCCCCTTCCGTCGCGCCATCGACCCGGCCGCCGACGTCCTGCTGGCTTACGAGATGAACGGCCAAGAGCTGCCCCGCGACCACGGCTTCCCCGTCCGCGTGGTGGTGCCCGGCGTGGTGGGCGCCCGCAGCGTCAAGTGGTTGCGGCGCGTGGCCGTCAGCCCCGACGAGAGCCCGAGCCACTGGCAGCAAAACGACTACAAGGGGTTTTGCCCGAGCGTTGACTGGGACACGGTGGATTACTCGACGGCGCCCGCCATCCAGGAGCTGCCGGTGCAGTCGGCCATCACCTCTCCCCGCCCGGGCGCGGCGGTGCCGGCGGGAGAGCTGACGGTGAAGGGCTACGCGTGGAGCGGCGGCGGGCGGCGCGTGGTGCGGGTGGACGTCTCGCTGGACGGAGGCCGCAGCTGGCGGCCGGCGCGGCTCTCGGCAGGCGAACAGCAGCCAGAATCGGGCCGAGCGTGGGCCTGGGTGCTGTGGGAGCTGGAGGCGGCGGTGGCCGAGGGAGCCGAGCTGGACATCGTCTGCAAGGCCGTGGACGAGAGCTACAACGTGCAGCCGGACAGCGTGGGCCCCATCTGGAACCTGCGCGGGGTCCTCAGCAACGCTTGGCACCGCGTCGGCGTCACCGTCACCCGCTGAGCCTCCTTCTTTTCCCGCTGCTCGGCTCGGTGCCTCCGTTCAAAGGTCGCCGGCGGCGGCTTGACAGGCCCTGGACGTGTGAAAGTGGCTCCATAAAGATTGCGCAGCTTTTATGGACTCGCCGCTTCCTGGGGCAGCGCGGGGACAGCATAGGGAGGGGGGGGGAACACGCTGAACCACAGAGGTGGCACAGCCCCCGACCCTAGGGGACCTGCCCTGAGCTCTATGGGAACCCCTTGACCCTATGGGACCTCCCTCGAGCCCTATGGGAACCCCCCGAGCCCTACGGGAACCCCCTGACTCTGGGACCCCTCCTTATCTCTATGGGAACTCCCTTATCTCTATGGGATTCTCCTTATCTCTATAGGACCCCCTGACTCTGGGACCTCCCTTTAGCTCTATGGGGTCCCCTTTACCTGTATGGGAACTCCTTTATCTCTATGAGATCCCTCTAATCTCTATGGGAACCCCCTGACCCTGGGACCCCCTCTTATCTCTATGGGAACCCCCTTATCTTGATGGGATCCTCCTTATCTCTATAGGACCCCTTGACTCTGGGACCTCCTCTTATCTCTACGGGATCCCCCTTATCTCTATGGGAACCCCCTGATCTCTATAGGATCCCCCTGATCTCTATGGGACCCCCCCCTTATCTCTATGGGATCCCCCTTGTCTCCAAGGGAACCCCCCAACCCTATGGGATCCCCCTTATCTCTATGGGAACACCCCTGACACTGGGACCCCCCTTTATTTCTATGGGATCTTCCTTATCTCCATGGGAACCCCCTTATCTCGATGGGAACCCCCTTATCTCTATAGGACTCCTTGACTCTGGGACCTCCCCTGAGCATTATGGGAACCCCCTGACCCTAGGGGACCTCCCTGGAGCTCTATGGGAACCCCCTCCATCTGGGACCCCTCCTTATCTCTATGGGATCTCCCTTATCTCTATGGGGTTTGCCTTATCTCTATGGGATCCCCCTTATCTCTATGGGATCCTCCTGCCTCTGGGATCCTGTGACCCTACATGACCTCCTGACCCTCCGTGACCCCGTGACCCCACGGGACCTTTTTCACCCTATGGGATCTTATTAACCCCTTGTGGGCCACACCCCCCCCCCCCTCCTCCTCCCTCCCGGGAATCCTGACCCTAGGGGACCCCATGGAACCCCTATGGGGACCCCATTATCCTACCCCAACCCCTCTGGGGACCCCTTTATCATCGCCCCCCCCCCCCCACCAGCCCTTGGGGAACCTCGTCCCGGTCCCTCGGTGGCCGCCGTGTCCTTTACCGGCTGTCGGTTACCTGTTATCGGCTATCGATTAGCGCCCCCTCGCTCGCACTCCCCCCGCTTCTCCATCGACGCCCTCGGCGCTCCGCTGCCCTCCCTCGATGCGCTCGGCCGCGGGGTCCGTGTGCCCCCCCCCCCACCCCCCCCCCTCCCCTCACTCGACTTTCCTCGGCGCTCGGCTAAGCCCTCCCTTCCCTCTCTCTCTCTCCCTCCTCGCCCTCCCGGCGGGTCGATGCGCCGGCGCTCGGCCGCGCGGCCTGGCTGGGCCGGAA